>BACB01004914.1:0-45271 GCA_000338015.2 Ganoderma multipileum BCRC 37180
CCCTGAATGAAGGGTACGGGAAATGTGTCCGCTGTGTCCCTGAAGAGGTTGTGACCTTCCTTGTACAGACCTGTTATGTACAACAAAAGGAGAATGGGTTTATCAATATCATTGCGATAAGTATGACAGAAACGAGGATTCGGAGCAAGCCCTGGGTGGCGATATGGTCATGCGGGGCTACGGAGCACTCACCTTCATGAAGGTCTGTGGCTAAACAGGACTCGATGGGATAGCCATCGACAACTGCCTTCCTAACGTCGCTACCAACTATAGTTTAAATAAACGTCAGTAACTGCCCGCACTTGGGGATTCCAAAGTTCGAGGGGAACGTGACGCACATGCGCATCCCAAGTCAATGAAGATGGGGTTCGTGCGCTCACGGCCTAACTTCATGAAGTGCTTGTACGCAGGATGACGCGAGATCCGGATCCTGCGGTCACCGTTCAATTTATGGATGCCTTTGTCGTAAAGTCGCGTTCAACGCACCGAGTGAAGCCGAATATGCGAATGCAAGGATACGGGAAAATCTGCGGTACAATGCATGATGTGAGCACCCGCACACAATAATATTGTTGTGGTAACGAAGGGACTCCCGTATATGCCATGGCAAGTGTCGGAGCAGGACGACTTACCTTATATGCCTGTGCCTGAACGTCCAGTATGTGTTGATTGAGTTCAGCGTCGCCCTCGATCTTGGTCGTCACCTTGAAGAACTTGCGCTCGTCCTTGTCTAGTTTGAGGTACTTCGAGGTGTTGAGAGGGTTGCATAGCCAAGACTTGGGCGGGACGTAGGACATATCTCCGGTGACGAGTCGCGACGGAGATTTTAGGGCTAACCGTCCGGTTTTTATTGGGACATAAGCCTCAAGAGTCTGGCACGAGCGCCATCTTCGGTGATGGCATAGGTAGGGATGGATGCGGGTTCCGAATGTTATACCTGGACCTATTCCGGACCCATGCGCATACGCCGGCGGGTTCCCTGGATACTGGTCTGCTTGGGTGCGGGTACATACACAAGCCACGTGGTAGGAGGAGTACCTGTCAGAACACCAGTGGGAGATGATGGAGGTTGATAAGTTCATGATGCTTGTGTGTACACTGCAAGATGACATTACCTTCGCTGAACGCCATGTGCCATCCATCGCCGCTGGTCGGTTATTCGGCGTATTCAACGCCGATTTCAATGGGGCTGCTATTGAGAGGGCGGGCAGCCGTAGCACACAAAGGCCCTCGTCAGCTAATGTTTAGCATGCCTTGTTGGAGACCCGGGTAAACCTCTGCGGGTACGAGCAGGGTTCCCGGCCAACCCGTAACTGTACTGCACGCGAAGATGCCCAAGTCGCGAAGATGCCCAAATCGTGCTTGTAGACGTATGGGCGAGCCGGGGTTGTGTATGTTTACGCCGCGGACAGAGAGGGTCAACGAAGGAGCGCTGATACGGGGGACATTCTGATATGAATGCGTCAGCTTTCCGGTGGAAGAGAATAAGTGCTCAGAGCAGGGGCATCCAAGCGAGCAGGAGGTCTTCTGACCTGGAAATATCGGAGTTTCACACACTCTGAAGTTCGCTCCTGCTGGTCCAGGCGTCCGCGCTGGAGGGTAAGGCGGAGCGCGCAGGGGATCCAACAAGATGAGCGGCGTATCTGCTAGTGTGTTGCGAAAAGCCTCCCGGGAAAATCGTTCTCTGTAATATTGTTCCGTTTAGAGTCGGAAGTGAGAGAGAAATGAATCCTCAACTGTTCAGCATGTCTATGATGGGTCGCTCTCATACAGGCCGAGGACTCCGACTAGTGTGTCAATATGGACCCACATTGGCTGCGCCGGTGTCATCGTGGGGACATGATGGTCGAATTGCTCTTGGAAACGTCGTTCAATTGAATGCTTTCTCCCATCGCTCGAATCAGGTTGATGCTGTGAGAGGGATTTGGAACCATTGTGGACGATCAGTACTCAGTACTCAGTGCTCTGGCAGCAGCTGCAGGAACCGCCTAATCAACTTGTGTAAAATTTAGATGTGAATAGTCAGAAGATCCCGGGGAATTATCTGTGCCAGTGGTCACTGCGGGCTGGCGTTGCGCATCGTTGGGCACAAGGCGGTGCGACGGTCGTTGAGAGTTGAGAGCAAGTCGAGGACTGGGTCTAGGGGAGGCATGTGCGGGCGCCTCGGTTATGCCTCGGCTGTAGTTCGAGCGCGGATCGCCTTGATCGGTTGAACCTCTCTCTCATGCCCCCACGTCCACTCATCTCCTATGGCCAGGACCCGCAGTCTGGCTGAGGGGTGTGCCTCAAAATCTGACCGGACTCCCGACATGAGCGAAAGCCACCCCACATAACCCGTCCCGAACCGCACACTTCAACGTCCTCGCTGGCAGTTCGAATGATTTGTTGGTTGCCATTCACAACGCCCCCCCTTCTGCCGACACTGCTCTTAGTTTCTCTCTTCTCGTTTTCGTCTGGGGCACTTCTTCAGGACGTAGACGATGTGGCAGCACAGCTTGCGAGTACGCAATATGACTACGTCGTCGTCGGTGCTGGAGCAGCGGGTGGTGTCTTGGCCAACCGTCTGACTGAGGATGGAACGACCAAGGTCCTGTTGATCGAGGCCGGTTCTAGGTATGTTTTTCGGATGCAAGCAAGCATGACCTGTCGGGGCATTTAATGCATCAATGTCCCTCAGCGACTACAACAACACCAACATCCAAATCCCATGGCTGGCACCCGTCTTAACACACTCCCAGTTCGTGAGTGTAGTAGCGTATTGCGCCTTTCAAGTCTCGCTCACTATACGTTGATAAAAAGGACTGGAATTACACGACTACGCCACAAGAGGGCATGGATAATAGGTCAATTGCCTACGCACGCGGCAAGGTTCTTGGCGGCTCGACGTCCATCAGTAAGTATTTTGAAGTCGCATTGCCGATAGATATTCATTGGCGGATCCGTAGACTACATGATATATACTCGTGGGTCTAAGGATGACTGGAATCGGTTCGCGTCCGCGACCGGCGATGAAGGGTGGAGTTGGAACAGCATCTTGCCCTATGCCAAGAAGGTGTGTCTCATCTTCTGATACAGGAAAATCAAACCGATTACCCATGCTGTTACGCTAGCTGGAAGATTTCAAAAACTCCCCGAATGTCAGGAATGCATCCTCCAAGTTCATCGCCACCGTCCATGGTACCAACGGCCCTGTCGGCGCCGGCCTCCCCCAGGTTTCCCTGGCTATTGATCAGCTTGGTTTGGACGCGCAGCAGGAGCTGTCATCTGAGTTCAAGTACAACCAGGATGTCAACTCCGGAGACATGATTGGTTTCAGTACGTCCACTGACTTTCCTCCAAGAATTACTTCTCATCGAGACTGATTCCGTCTCTTAGGCTGGACTCCTTTCGCCGTAAGTAAATACCGTCTTTCCGGATTGACCAAATGTTGTATATCATCCATGAAAACAGATTCAGGACGGGGCGCGTTCCAACTCGGCTCGGGATTACATTCAGCCTGTACTCCCTCGCAGCAACCTCGATATCCTCGTCAACACACAAGTCGTCAAGGTTCTCAAGACGGATACGGATGGCAGCACGCCAGTTGTCAAAGGGGTTCAGATCACGGCTGGACCCAATCAAAAGCGGTACAACTTGACGGCTACTAAGGAGGTCATCCTCTCCGCCGGTGCTATCGGCACTCCTCATATTCGTACGTTACCTTTCACTGCTGCTTCCTGTCTTGTTAACACTCTCGACTACCCATCTAGTTTTGCTCTCCGGTATTGGCCTGGCGGATCAACTCAAGGCACTGGGCATCGAGAGCGTAGTAGACCTGCCCGACGTCGGTCAGAACATACAAGACCACCCGCTACTGACGACCAACTTCCGAGTCAGCTCGAACGACACGCTCGACAACCTCAGCCTCAATACCACATTCCAGGCCGAGCAGCTCGCCCTCTGGACCAACAACCGCACCGGGGACTTCACCCTCGGCGCATGCAATCAGTGGGCGTGGCAGAGGCTCACGGATGACGACCCAATCTTCAAGAACGTGACGGACCCCAGTGCCGGCTCGACCTCGCCGCACTTCCAGTTGATCTTCTCGGACTTGTACATCGCGTTCGGCGGTGGTGCGTTTCCGAACGGCCACTTCTTGACGCTGATTAGTAACTTGTACACCCCCATGGCCCGTGAGTTTCTCCTGTCTACGTTCTGTGTCCGACCCCTAGGGCTCACTCTCCTCGCGCTCTGGTCTCGCGCTCTATAGGCGGCTCGTTGACGCTCAATACCACTGACCCCTTCACCTACCCGATCATCAACCCCGGCCTACTCAACGACGAAGGTGGGTTCGACATCTACACCATGCGTCAGGCGTTGAAAGCCGGTCGCCGCTTCTTGGCCGCGAACGCGTGGAAGGACTGGATCGTAGCCGAGTACGGCGACTCTGCCAATGTGACTAGTGACGCGGAGATCGATGCTTACATCCGCAAGAACGCCTTGGTTGTCAACCACGTCTCCGGCACGGTGGCGATGGGCAAGAGCGGCGACATGAGCAAGGGTGCTGGCGCGCTGAACCCCGACCTCAGCGTGAAGGGCGTTAAGGGCCTTCGTGTCGTCGATGCTTCTGTCTTCGTAAGTCTTTGCTTCATATGTATGTTTCGTGTGTCCTCTATCTGACGGATTTCTTTGTCGCCTCGCGTGCGTCTTGCATCGCACATGCTCTTTTGCGTAGCCCCACATCCCGGCTTCGCACACGATGGTTCCAACCTATATCCTTGCCGAGCGTGCGGCGGACTTGATCAAGTAAGGCTTCCTATCATACCCTCTGCGGAAATGCCACAGGGGACTCATCAATGACTGTTTCAGGAACTCCAGCTCCAACGTCGGCTCTGGTTCTAGAAACAATGCCTTGACCCCGGACACTGCACTCACTTCAGCGTTCACGGCTCTCCTGTTGGCGGTCATTGCATTCGGCCTCTAAAGTCGGCAGATAGTGATCTTGAACATACGGACACTTATGCGCGTTCTACATCTCTGGGCTTATAATGTTCACTTATAGAATGTCATGGTACTCGCGCGGCCTCAGGCTGTTCGCCGTTCTCATTGTTCTTCGTTTGCGCCCGGCTACTTTCCGTCCTATCCCGTTGTCTTCCATGTCGTGGAGCCTTTTACCATCCCCTGCGCATATGGATAGAATAGCACTTGTTTTGCTGCTCGTTAATACGCGATGTGTATTGGAGGGATTTCACTTGCATTAAACGATGTCAAAAGCGCTTGGGTCACTGGAACTGCGTACCCAGCATGTCATGAGAGAGATGGACCCTTGCCGAGCGTCGCAACAACGGATAGAACCGATTCTTCGGATTCAGCGTACATATAGTCCAAGCTAGTAGGTACTGCCTTCCTAGTAGTACGCACGAAATGTGCTCGGAGACTTCGGGATCTGCTTAGGCATGCATTACAACGACAAGACTGGTACACCTTACTCCACGCTACGCTTTGCTATCTAGAACATCAGATCGTCCTTCGCGACAGTAACCTTCTACCTATCATCCTTTCCTATCAACCGTCAAATATCAGGCCTCAAACGTACCCTTGATGATGTCGGCGGCCTGCTCCGCGACGGCGTACACAATGCTCTGCGTATGCGCCGACGGGATGAGCGGAACAATGCTCAGGTCGACAACGCGCAGTCCCTTGGTGCCGTAAACCCTCAGTTCGGGGTCAATGACCCCACCCTTGTCCTTCGGCAACATCGAGCACGTCGATGAGGTGTGGTGGACGGTCGTGAGGTACTTCTTGAGCCAGAGCGACACGTCCTCATCGGATCGCACCTCCGGGCCGGGATTGACCTCGCGGCCAAGGATGGACTTGAAGGGCTCCGTCTGCGCGAGCTTGCGCACGAACTTGACTTGCTCGACGTACGTCTGGCGGTCTGTGGTGAAGATGTGTTAGCCTTAGTTTTGCGTTGGTAAGCAGGGATTCAGGCGCACCGATGTCCTCCTCGAAGTAGTGCGGGTCGATTTCCGGGGGAGCGAGCGGGTCTGACGAGACCGCGTGGATCGTGCCGCGCGAGAAGGGCCGGTTGAGCGTGGTGCATACAGAGACATGCTTTGCGCCGGGCGCGGGAGGGTCTGCGCACGCGACACACACATAAGTTAGCATGAGAGCGAATACGCACGGACTGAGCCTACGAAAACAAAATGACGCACTGGGGAAGCTGTAGAATCCGGGGATGGTGACGAACTCCGCGTTCGCCGCGCCTTCCTTGAAACGGGCGATCTGTTCTGCGCGCTGCTCCGCGAGACCAGGGACGTCACCCCCGGTCGGCGCGCTGCCCTCGATCCCGCCCGCACGGTCGGAGATGGACTTCAGCGGTGCCATGGAAATACCCACGATGCCGAGAGTCAGGAGGCCTTTGCCTTCCGCGCTGTATAGGCATCAGAATGAGATCGAGCGAGAATTGCTGCTCGGAGTAGGGATGGGCTCACTAGAGCTTCAGCTGCTCCTCCGCGACTGCGGGGTCGAGGAGAGGGTCGATGGTGTTGTACTTTTCCGGTTCCTTCAGCTCATACGCCACCCCTGCAAACAAGTGGTCCTGCGCGTTCGTGCCGACGGCGGGTAAGTCGACCTTTGTCTCGATCCCGAGGGCGTTCAAGATCTTCCGGTCGCCAATGCCGGAAAGCTCGAGGACCTGCGGAGACTTGATAGCTCTGTCGAGCGGACGGGGACATCATGAGCCGACTCCATCAGCATGAGACGAAATGAAGCTCACCCGGCAGAGAGGATGACCTCACCGTTCGCAGTGGTCGAAACGGTGTGCTTCTGCCCATCGAACAAGAATTCGACGCCGTCTGCGGTAAAGCCTTCACCAGGGGCGGACAGAATTCGCGCGACGGGCGCGTTCACGAGCACCTTTAGGTTCGGGCGCGCTCCGGTTTGCTCAAGGTAAGCCTACAAGAGATGCGTTGGTTATCGCGAATAATTTGATTCAACAATACTGACCACTTACCACAGATGTCACACGTCTGTTCGTACGGGGGTCTACAGTCGAAAGATCCATGCCGGCCCCGACTCGGTTGCCTCCTTGCTGTGATACAGGATCATGTCAGTCCTAACGAAGACCTAGGTCTGCAGGCTGGGATGACGAATCATCGCGCCGATGCACCAAGGAAAGGAATATGACCCACTGGCTCGAAAATGCGAGGGATACCAAGCGCCTCGAGGGTGTCTTGGAGCGCAGCATCCCATCCAGGTCGCATGCTCGGCCATCCGAGGACGACCGGCCCTGCAGAGGGTAGGATCAGCAATCGATCCTCTGATGCGCGTGTCTGCAGGGCGAAGCTCACCATCAGTGCCGTGCAGCTTCTCGTCGTATGTCAGCCGTTCAGCGGCAGCCGCTTCCGCGGGCGCAGGGATAAATCTGATGAGTGCCAGAATCAGCCATTCGCTATGAGGACCCGGCACAAACGGCACGTTGGCGGAGAGGACCTACTTCTCGCACTTGATGGAATACTTCAGGAAGTTTTTCCAGTTCCACCCGGGGTTTCCAAGTCTCTCCCATGCTAGACAGGATCATGAGGACGTCAGGAAAACACTGAATACATGGCATCGATGTATGGGCGTACCGTTGATATCTTCTTCCCCTGGACGGTTCCACAGGTAGAAGTTGGTCGCAGACGAGCCACCCAGGCCTTTCCCCCTGTAGGCGCGCCGTTAGTCTCGTGCACGAGGCCCGCACATAGGAAAGTTCCCAGGTGCACACGACGGCATCAGATAGAACAGTGTTCTGGGTACGTACCTAGGCCAGAAGAAGGAGGTATTTTCCGCATGCTTCTGCGGTACCTACAAGCCCCCACAAAGAGAAGAACGAAGAATCAGATTATCGAGATGCGGACACTGATAACGACTGGGCGCACTCACAGTCATGAACGCCCAGTCGTACTCTTCGTTTTCGAAAAATTTGCCATAGCTCGCTGGGAGATCTGGGATGTATAAACCATGTTAACGTTCACCTGCTACGGCAATCCCGCCCTAACAACTTTTCTACGCCCGTCCATTCGGAGGATTATAGCGACAAAAGGGGCCAAAAAGGAAAGGAAATGGAACGACGGCTTACCGATCATAGGATCATCGAAGTGGGCGCCGCCCGCCTCAAGCACAAGCACCGACTTGGCCGGATCTTCGGAGAGTCGGGCAGCGAGGACCAGTCCGGCGGTTCCGCCGCCGATGATGACATAGTCGAACGACTTGCCCGAGACTTGATCCAAAGTCGCGAGAACGCTGGCCATGATGGTGGTGGCGAATTGGAATGATGGTGGGTGATGGGGCCCTGTAAGCTGTCGTCGTGGAGAGGACGCTGCTGGCTTAAAACCTGACCCAGGCGCCTTCAGAAGCAAGAAACATGAGCATGGCGGGCGGTGTCACCAGATACTACATACCATCCGGGATTCGGGATTGCAAGTTATCAGAACATCGAGAAGTATCGTGTGTCCTTCACGCCTTCCTGCATCTCAATCCACGCCCAACGCCCGGGGGTGTCGGTGTGAGCCCACAATTCCGGATCCTATAGCCGAGACGAATCGAGAGACGTAGAGGGACTTGGAGGTATCATCGCACGCAGCTTGCGCAGAGGAGTTTGAGAAGTCCTGTACCCACGAGCCACCCACAAAGCCGTCATCAGCGCGCAAGAAGACTCGCTTTTTGACAGGGATAGTACTCACCAACTCTCCGATGCATTTTGGGGGTTGTGGGCTGAGAAAAGACGCGTGCAGCGGTTCATGTAATGTTCGTGAGACGACAACCCGGACAGCGCAATAGTGGAGTCGTCATATAGTATCTCCCTCTGGCTGAGTCTATGAAGGTGCCTAGTCCCAACGTCGCAGCCCGAGAGCAATCATGGTAGGGATAGATTCGGACGCTCTCAACATGGATTCCTACTAAGGAGCACCCCAAGTTAGCAGCCACGTTACGAAGCATGCGAAGAAGCTTACGCTAAAGGAATGCCATGTGCAGTGTGCGGGCTGCAGCTGTACAGGGCTCGGAAATGTATTACAGGGTATTGCCAGCCCCCCCGCTGGCTTGTTCGAGCGGAACTTCGAGTCAGCGAAGCACTCAGTGGGTCTAGGCGTCGAGCGCCCGAGTGGGAAGTACAACTGTTGCCACGTGGGCACGCTGCGCCGACAATTGCACGGAAGGTTGTGGGCGGTTTCTTCAACTTCTATGCTCGCGCGCTGGCATAGCTCGAAGCTTCTCGTCCCTTTCTCCGATGCGATTCGAGGTTGATGTGGACACTTTCTCCCTGTTCACTTGCATGTGGAGTTGAATCCGGCTCATACTCCTCCCGGATGGTAACCTGGCAGGTGCGACTTCTGGCTTTCGGACCTCCTCCTAACCACGGTGCAGTTCTGACTTGCACTGCGGTCTCTAATAGAACAGGGTCATGATCGAGCCACTGGAAAAACAGTGACTTCTGGTTGCTGATACTCTCTCGTTTCGATGGGCCCGTCGTACGAGTAAGCGTCCGTTAATTGGCTTGCACTTAGATCTACGAGCGGTAGGCACAATTGTTTCCTAACTCTAGGAGGGACCGCTGATTGCTCAGAATATCAGTGGATGCGCTCGAAACTTCCTACCATCTAGACTGCGCAACAGAGGGCGGGCCAGTTGCACTGCTCGTGCCACTAACATCGTTCATCGTGGGAGCCCTATCTTCCTCCGCGCGTCGGCTTCTGACTGACTACCTCTCCGGCTACACCCTACATATTGCCTAGACGCACGCTTGTTTTCGTCCCCTTCAGTCCCGTCGCTCGTCTGTTACTACTCGCGCCTCCGTTCCGCACGAAGGTCGACCCCAAGTTTTCAGTTATCTCTCGCCGTCGAGCTCCGTCCTCGAGATGTCGACCGCTGCACTCAACGAACCCCCAGTGCCCCACGCCACATTACTTCTGTAGGTTCGTTTTATACAAACGGTAGTGCACCTATACTCACCTTACTTTCCGCTTTAGTGTCGGCCCTGTCGTGAGTTCTCCTTGTGTTGATAGAAGGCTGACTTTGGCTCATCATTCGGGGACACTAGTTTATGGGTGCGCTGACTAGCTGGATGATCTTCGGTATATCCATAGTGCAGCTTTGTAAGTCTCCCCACCTCCTTCTACCCGTATAACCTCATCTTCGACGCTTGAACTTAGATATTTACCACATCTCGTTTCCAAATGATCCGCGGTGGATGCAAGCGCTCGGTATGTTCCTTTGAATGTCGTCAATCTAACGCAGAAGCGATTGATTGTGTCTTAGTGTACTGGGTCTTCATCCTAGACATCTTTCTGACCGTTGTGGCGGCGGCAATGGGGTGGCACGTACTCTGCGCAGGATGGGGGCGGACAACGAACCTCATTCAGCCCGGTTGGACATTCTCCGCAATCGGGGCTGGAGACGGCATCAGTACGTTTCTCATGTCCAGTCGCAATACCACTAGTAACGATTCTCCGAAGTCGCCACTACGGTCCAGATCTTCTACGCATGGCGCATTTGGGTGCTCAGGAGATGGTTCATTATCCCTGGTCTCATCGTATTGGTGAGCCTGATCATGCAATTCTCGTGTCGGGGCGCTGGCACTGATCAGAGTACTTGCGCTTTTTAGGTTGCGCTCGCTCAGCTTGGATCGACTCTTTCTATCGCGGCCGGCGTAAGTGCGCTAGTGTTTCCATCCGGTCAGCGCTCCCCTCTCATGCGGTACAACGGACACATCTAGATTGCGAACCTCAAGGATATTGCAGGGCTCCTGCCGTTCTTCCCTCGGACCACTGTTTGGCTCGGAGGAGGCGCTTCTGCGGACATTGTGAGCAGGCATACTTGTTCGTCGACTCAACAGCCATACTGATCACGACAGCAGCTCATCGCTGTCAGCATGGTGTACCTGGTGTGTAGAGTCCGCCAACATCCAACACATGAGGCTGACTTTGAAGCTCCTCCGTATTTGCACGCGCCCTATGTTTCTCTGTACAGTTGACCTTGGCGAAGAAAAACACCCGCACAATCAAGGGAGGGGAGCGTGCAATCAATCGTCTCATCCGTCTTTCAGTCGAGACCGGATGCCTCACCGCCGCCTCGGCCATCATTGAACTTGGATTCTTCCTCGGTCCCGCTACGAAAAACACCAACCTACACCTCTTCTTGTACGTTTCCAATCTACGTAACGCACATGCGCCTTCTAATCTCGGCTTCTCGTGGTCGGCAGCGCTCTCATCTTGGGCAAGAGTACGTATCTCTAGTCTCGTTCCACGATCGTAATATTCTAACGACCCCTTGTAGTTTATTCAAACATGATGATGACCTCCCTCAACTCTCGTGCTGGGACCCAGCAGATGACCATGTCGCGCTCGACAACTGAAGCGACCACCCGCTCGATCACTGCCACCCGCAACTTCCGCACCGGGACGACCTCAATCCGCACTGACCAGGCGCCCCCTGTCATCCACATCACGTCGCGCACGGAGGTGTTCACCGACGACATCGGCTCGGCCGATCGCGAGGATAAAGTGGTATGCGTACGAAACTTCCTTCTTTTCCCTCTGGAGGTTGACTTGGTTTGTGTCGACTTGGATAGGTAATCGGCGACGATATATCGATGGCGGACGGTAAGCCGAGCAACGAAATCCCCTTGCAAACATTTTCTGCTGTTTGAGCTGTGTACGCAGTAGTAGTCGCGGCCTATAGGTTTTTCGCATATATGCCTTCTCGTCGGCGTGTACAGAAATGTATCCCATCTTGCTGTACTACAGTTATCCTCCGTGTAGCCACTGCGTATGGCTGCAAGCAGTGTTACTAGATGATCAGCTTAAATTATTTTCCAATTCAATATGTGCAACTGAAACGATAATCGAACAAACTGTATATAGTGCGACTCTCCTATCGGCTAACTCTAGACATAGTTGAGAATATAAGTAATACTTACGAACATGCATAGCGCACGTATCTGCTGAGGGTTTCCTCGTCGATCTCACAATCTACGAGACTCCCCGCAGCACGCCGAGCTTGGGTCACTGAGAGCATGGGGATGGGATGGGTGACCAAGAGGTCCTCGAGGTACTCTGTCACCGCGAACGCGGGACTGGTGCAGTCTTTGCGGACCTCGGTGAGGAAGGTGCCCATGGAGACCTTTTTGAGCTGACGTTCCGGCTCGAATGCGGCTAGAGCGTCCACGACACGCTGCCAAGGTGTATAACACGTGGTGTCGAGCGTGTAGTAGCGAGCGGGGCTTGGCGCGGAGTGCGACGCGGCGTGCTCGATCTCACGCAACAGGATGTTGGCAGCGACGTCGACAGGGAGCCAGCGGACGTCCTGAGGGACGGTAGTCAGCCACTGGCATGATCACACACATGGGGTACTGTGAAGCGACGACGTACTGTAACGCCAGTTGGAACCATGCCCAGTGAGTGCGCCGATCGCAAGAGACGGGGGATATACTCGCTCTTCTGCCATGCGCCCGTCGCGAGCGTGCCGGAGAGTTGACCGCACCGGATGACGGCGGCGCGAAGGCCGGGCTGGTGGGCGATGGCGTTCTGGATTACTTGCTCGGCGACGTACTTGGCATACGAGTAGCCCTGCGGGATGCAGAACTCGGGTGAGTTGAGAGCAACCTCGGGAACGGCGCGCTCAGGGGAGGGCCAGCGGGCTGTGGTTCCGACGGAGGAAACGAAAGTGATGTGCGGGGGACGTTCACATGAGGAAGAGAGCGCCAGCTGGATCACAGAGCGGACCCCTGCAACGTGGGGCTCGAAGTGCGGAAGGAGGAGGTCGAAGTTAAGCAACCATGCGATATGCACAATGTGCGTTAATTCTCGCGTCAACTAGAGGACTTGTGGTTATCAATCTGGGAGTAAGAACTGGGATATGTCGCGTACCTTACTATAAACCCGGTCATCAATCCCAAGTCGGTCCTTGCCAACCTCAAATTCGACGAACTCCACTTTACCCACCCGGATGGCTTCATGTAGGAGGGGAAGGTTGAGGCCCTTATCCAGAAAGGCCGTTTCCTGCCTGCTCGCCATCGATTGAGAGCCATGGCTCCTGTTGAGTAGGTACAGTTTCTTGACGTATGGCTGCGCCAGTAGATGCGCGACTAACGACGCGCCCAACGAGCCAGTCGTCCCAGTCACAGCGTAAACATCACCGTCGACGGGCAGGCGATGCGTCCCTTCATGATGCGGCAGATCCCTGGAATACTTCTCGATCATGGTCGTGATCTCCAGCTCCAAGTCTTCCTCGGCGTTGACCGTCGCCACTGGCTCCTCTGCCATGAGCGCGATCAGGAAACGCGACAGCGTCGCACACGTCGAGTGGGCATAGACCACATTCCGCGGGACCGAGGCTATGATTCCGGCCCGACGGGCAACAGCACCGAGTGATGCACGCAGCCTCATCGCCCCGAGCGAGTCCATACCGTTCCGGAAGAAGTTCTCCTCAGGTCCAAGCTTGTGCCCGAGAGCATCCGCGACCAGCGCCCCGACGAACGCGCGGACATCGGACTCTGGTACCCCCGGGATGCCCGTTGTGAGCGCAAGGTCATGGACAGCCATAGTGTTAATCATGTCCGTGCCGAGCTCGAGCGCTTCGTAGGCGCGTTCGACGTCTTCGGCGTAGAGCGCGAGCGTCGCTTTGGCCCTCACGGTGCCCTTGTCCGACACTAGGAAAGGGCGATCGGAGCGCGCGACGAGAACCATTCCGCGGAGGAGGCGTGAATGGCGCGGGACGATTGTGTTGACGTTGTTCTCGATGTGCGGCCAGACGAGGTCGAGGTACTTGCTGACGTCCTCCTCATCGTCGGACTTGAGCAGGCCCGCCGGTGGGCTCACGAGCGCGCCATTCACGAACTTGCCTGTTCCAAAGACGATCGCCTGATAGATGTATCGAGAGGCGCAAAGAAGAGCTTCTGTAAGGCATTGTGTTAAGAGCGCACTCCTGGACTCAAGGACATCTGAAGAATCACCTAGCTGCGTGTTGTCAGTCTTCTCGCCGTTGCTGAGAACAGTCTGTGCATACAGGGGGGGTTCGGTCGGTGGTGCACAGGACGACAACATTGCACGGTGCTTACGACATTGTCAAGGCGTCCCGCTGGCTTCCACAAGTGTGGTTTCTTCGGGTCAGGATGCCGCAGCCATCCATCGACGGTCGCGAACCCGATCGAGTCTAGTGTGTTGATTACAGGCGGAGTGGTATGAATAGGCTGTGGATCGCACATATTTCATCATCAGCTGTCATTCGCGGAGAAGACATGCCAATCCAACTCACCAACACCGTGAGGTTATATCTTCCGTGAACATCATCAGCCATCGGTTGCCAGTTGAACTCGTAGTAGTCGACGAGGCGCATGTACATCCAGTCCGCGGGGTCTGCATTCTCCTCGAGCGACGAACGGGCTAGCGGCCCTGTTTCGGTACTGCAAACGAACCACAATCATATGTCAGTTGATCCGACTGACTGCACCATGCGATAGGAATACGTACGACCCGCCCCAAGCGACAAGCCTGACACCGTGTTGCACAAGGTACTCCCCAGCGTCCTCCCGGAGTGCAGCGCCTCCCCAGAACACAGTGTTCTGCGCCGCTAGGAGGCCCTGCGCCACATGTTTCAGCTTACCGCACGTAGCATCTCGGGAAAGGACGCGTTACTCACAACTAAATCCGGATCGCGGGAGTCTACGATGTCCTCGAGTATGCTCGGGGGTAGCGAGGCGTCAACCTTGCGATGCTTCAGAGCCCTGAGATGCCGAAGGATGGTGTCGGCGGAGACGGACCGCCACGCATCCAGGCAGACGAACGATGCGCCCGAACCGAGGAAGAAGGGGAAGGACTACAATGCCCGGCCAAGTCAAGTTGCAGGTGGTTGTTGGATTTACGAGAGGAGTGAACACGTGCTGTGCAGATCCCACCAGCCTGGAAAAGGGCGACGATTCGACGATCAGCACCTGGCGCCTGAGTCAAATAGGGTAAGGAGAAAGACGTACATGAAACATCGGGAAGCATGTGTAAATCACATCGTCATTGCACCTCTGCCGGTCCCAGTAGTTCGCCGCGCAGAGCGCGAGGAGAAATTCATGTGACCAGGCGATGGCTTTGGGATGCCCTGGTAAAGGAATGAGCGATCACACCATGAGCACCCAAGGCTTTCAGCGGAGCGCGGAAGAAGGGACGAGACGAAGTTTGGCCTCGAAGCGACGCACCTGTCGAGCCGGAGGTGTGGAGATAGAATGCCCCGCGCTTCGCCTCGCTCTCAAGATCCTCCGCATAGAACGTTTCTGACTCCGCGAGAAAGGCGAGCGCGCGTTCCGTCCCGTCCCGTGTCGGATCTGAAGAGATGGAAGTGCCCGTCACGACGGCAGGAGGGGCACCGGCGACAGCGTCTTCGCGGAGAAGATCCACGTGAAGGTCGCTAATTGCGCCATCCACGAGGAGCGCGCTGCAGTCGGTGGTTCGCATGAGGTGGAAGACCGCATCGGGAGAGTTGCGCCTTGAGATGAGAAGCACCTGCGAGGTTTTACAGAGGGATGCAGGACGTCAGAGAAGACTGGGGAGCGAAAATCCAAGAACTGGTAGCCGGACGTGCCTGCCATCGCAGCGTGAGCATCGCCACAAGGTCGACCAGAAAGCGGTAGTTGCTCTCCGCAAGAAAGCCGACCACAACATGTTTTCTTCCAATCGCGCGAGGCTTTAGCTTGGTGACCGCGAGGAGGTAATCGACCCTGGACCACACGTCGGCGAGAAATTGACGCCAAGTAATGGACGTGGCGATAGGTTCAAGTAGCTGTTCCGAGTCCTGGAGGTAGCATACTACCTCGCGGTCCGCGTAAGTAGTGGCGACGCGAAGCAGGTACTCCGGGACGGGTACCACAGGAACGGGGGTCGGCGGCGAAAACTTCGGTGCAGATGACATGGCAGGGGAAGAGGTAGGGACACTTCCCGAGCCGTGGACAATTCGACGCAGTTCATAAATCGTATTGGGGATAGCTTGTGTACCTTCATGTTGCCGGAATCTAGATTCAGGCTGAAGATGCTGGGCGGCCTGAAGAGCGGTTCAAATCAGGGTGAACGGTTAAGTATCAAACAAGATGGATCGAGAGATACTGAGCGCTGCTTCTCGGGGCGGCCATGAAAAACGGTCGGCGCCCACAGTGCCCCTGTGCCACTGTTACAACTACGTTTGAGTTGCTAGTGTGGTAGAAGGTACGGGGCGGCCGCTCTCTCGCACTAGCCGATAAGCGATGTACGATATCAGGCAGCCGACAACACCTCGTCCTCACGGCATGGTGCAGCTTTGTGGCATGCCTTCCGGGGCCGAGTCGGGCCTGGTCATATGGTCTGAATTACGACCTGGTTGCCCGCGCTGTGCAATACAATACGTCAGATGGTTAACAACTTCGAAAGGACCTAACAGTAAATACTTTACCTTGACCCCCGTACACGGTCGTCAGGAGCCGTAGCCTCTGGAGTCCGGCGATAAAGGTTTTCCCCATATCGAACCTGGATCAGAGGGTTCGGGGTTACTATCCACGTAAGGTCATTGCAGAGTTCATGCCTACCATTGAACCTCCTGGGTCCAGTGTGCCACAATCATTCGTTAGCTTATCCCCTCTGGAGATCACTTGTACAACAAGAAAGAGCGTGGCGGTAACAAATTGGGGTCCCTCGCGAAGATGTTGGAGGGACTTGGTGCATCGCGATGGGCGCTCGTAAAGTGAAATCCACCAACAAGGTTGATTCGACGTTTTGGGACATGTTCTATGTTGTCTTGTCAATGTCCTTCCCTTGTCCTATCCTGGATGTGTCCTAAAATGGTAGAGTCGAGGCTAGAGCTGAATAAGGGGCGGCTGCCACGTACTTATGGTCGTTGACTTTCCATCCTAAGCGCTTCCTCGAACGTCACGGCAAGGTGAATCTTAACGTTCGACAGTATGACGTGTGGAGAACGCACAGGTAATGCATCATGTATAACAGAGGATCGACGTACCGTTGGCAAAGCTTTGCGTATCCTCCACTCCTTCCTCTCCCCCTTCTCCCACTTGTCACTAGCATGCCCGTAACTCCGCCTTACATGCGCATAATCAAGAGACGTCGAGACTGCGCCTCTCAACAACCGGCGTGTGGCACTTAGATGCTCTTTCCCGCTTGGTGAATGACGCATGCCGATCAAGCAGACGCGTTGGACCGAGTGAAGCTCGACATATACCTGCAAAGACTAGGCAGCAATGTCAGTATACTATACGCTACACGCAGTTGGCACTCCGAATCGCGTATGATGTCGTACCTTCGAGTTGTAGGTACTACTGTACTTCAAGTTGATACTTGGAGCGCACACCATACCACGGCATTCAAGTCGACAAAAGCAATGCTATCCACACGATCCATGCAGGTCAGCTCTCGTTTACGTAGGTGTGAACTTTTGGGACTCACCTCATTCACGAACGTCGATTTGGAGCAGGTTGAGTTCAACGTCACCGGCTCGGCCAAGGCGCAACAAGAGGCGTCAAGGGAGTGTTGCGATGTTGGTACATATTTGTTCAGACGCCCGTACACAACCTGGTTCTCTGCCATTGCTGGTGCCATGCAGTACTAGGAGCGTGTCCCAGTGTCGCCTTCGCTTGTTCTCCAGGACCGTCAGCGATATTCAGTGGTCTTGCTTTACTACTCCGATGGTCCGGTATACGGTATCCCTAGCTAGACTCATCCTGCGACTTCCTAGGCAGCATCAGGCGACTCGGTCTGGGCAGCTGACGTGCACTTGACCAATTACACCGTCATATCGCTGAGGATGCGGGATTCCTGCTGCTACCATCGAGCCCTCGTGGTACGGTCCTATGGTTCGCATTGCAAGGGGCCTCCGAGATAGGTATGCTGATTTCTCCCAACTGCAGCCCATTATGACAGTCCCTTTACGTCGTCGGAACGACCGCCTTCCACTGAATCGGTCATCACCTTACGTCCGCTGAGGACTTGTAAGTAAGGTCCCCTCTGGGTACGAAAGCAGTATGCGCCAAGGTATCAAGGCTCCTCGAACTCGAAGTCGCCTCTAAAGACTCAGAGTCTTGAACTCATGTTCAAGCGGTCGGCAATCGCCTCATGTCCATGAGACTAACAGGTATTGTTATAACTTCTTTTACTCCCTTCTACTGTTAACTGTATTTGACTTTGCAGTGAACAAGTAGAGGCAGGCTTATCTTGGAGGGAAGATTGTGATGAAGCCGTGGGAATTTGGTGCGTCAAGACAGGAGATTATCTCGTCATTTGACTGCCATCGGTCCGGAAAGCACTCGCCGAGTCGCCATTACCGAATCTATTCTCTCCCACTGCCAATCCACTGCCTACAAATTGCTTCGAGAGGACCTGCGCCTTCGTAGCTCTTCGCTCGCCCGCTCGCTCACTATGGCCACCGAGAATCCCTCTGCGATCTTGCCCACCCTCGACCGCCTCGGCGTATCTGCGGTACCTGCCAACGTCGACGCGAAAAAGGTCGCACAGCTCTGGCTCGACTCCTTCGCGAAGTACATCCAATCCGGCGATATCGATGGCGTCCTGTCGCAGTTCTCCTCCGACGCGTGGTGGCGCGACATGCTCGCCCTCACCTGGGCCTTCCGCACCTTCCACACCGCGCCGCAGATCCGCAAGCTTCTCGAGGACAGGCTCCCGTTCGCCGCCCCGTCCGACTTCCAGCTCACCGACGCCACGTTCGAGCACCCGTTTTCGGACCTCGCGTGGGTGCTCGTGCAGTTCGCGTTCCAGACGAAGATCGGCAAGTGTAGCGGCATCGCGCGCCTCGTCCCCACCGTGGACGGCGGCTGGACCGGCTTCACGTTCTACACCAACCTGGAGGACCTCAAGGACTTCCCCGAGAAGATCGGCGCGCTCCGGAACCACCTCCCGAACCACGGCAAGTGGCTCGCGCAGCGCGAGCGCGAGCGCGAGTTTGCGGACCACGACCCGACCGTCCTCATCGTCGGGGGCGGGCAGTCCGGGCTGAACGTCGCGGCGCGCCTGAAGCTGCTGGACATCCCGACGCTTATCGTGGAGAAGAACAAGCGCATCGGAGACCAGTGGAGGAATCGGTACCAGGCGCTGTGTCTGCACGATCCCGTCTGTGAGTCTGCGCACTACTTCCGATGCGATACCCTATTCGCTGACTGGCATGCTTCGACTGTCAGGGTATGACCACCTGCCCTATATCCCGTGAGTGATCCCTCCGTGTGTGTGCATTTCTTTCCCTTCCCCTTACGCGCAAAACCAATGCAGCTTCCCTGCATCGTGGCCTGTCTATACCCCCGCGCACAAGCTCGCGAACTGGCTGGAATCATACGCAGAAGCGCTCGAGCTGAACGTGTGGACCTCCTCGACCGTCCAGACGGCGGCGCAGGACGCGAACAACGAGTGGAACGTCACCGTGCAGCGTGCTGACGGCTCCACGCGTGTCCTTCACGTCCGTCACGTCGTGTTCGCGATCGGCCTGGGCGGGAACAACCCGTTCATCCCCGAGATCGCGGGGCGCGAGGATTTCCAGGGCCAGGTTTTGCACTCGACAGCGCACAACTCGGCGAAGGACCATCTCGGGAAGAAGGTCTTCATCGTTGGCTCTGCCACATCTGGTGAGTGTTTCACGAACGAGAACGTACGTGTGCGTGATGCTGACTTTGTCGCGAAGCGCACGATATCGCGGCTGACTACGTCGAACATGGTGTCGGTACGTGACCCTCACCCCTATCGCGGGCCTCCGACGTGCTCTTCCTGACTTCGAATGCCGTTCCCGCTTCCCGCTCCCGGCGTAGATGTCACGATTTATCAGCGCGACTCGACGTACATCATGACAACCAAGAATGGCATGCCCGGCATGCTCGGCCGTACGGACCTCTCGCCCACTCTCCCTGCACTCTCTTTTCCCTGCTGACGCGTCATGTGTGTCTGTATAGACCTCTGGTGGGAAGGAGGCTGGCCCACGGACGTCGCGGACCGGATCGACGCGTCGATACCCACCTGGATCACCGAGGAGATCTCGAAGCGGCACACCGCTGCCATCGCCGAGGGCGACAAGTGCGTATGCGTATCTTTTGGTTCTCGTTCTCGTTCTCGCGCGAAGTCGTGGTCGGAGATGATGATGCTTACTGTGTTCGTGTTCGATGATGCTTGATGATGCAGGGAGCTTCTCGAGGGCCTGAACAAGATCGGCTTCCGCACACACCTCGGGCCTAACGGCTCCGGCTTCCTCGCGATGGCCAAGCGGCGCGGAGGAGGGTACTACCTCGGTATGCCCCAAAGCCGAATTCGAATTCTGGACTAAGGTATGGGGGGCTGACGTGCGTGGGACAGACGTCGGCGCGTCGCAGCTGCTGATCGACGGGAAGATCAAGCTGAAGAGCGGGAGCCCGATCAAGCGCTTCACGAAGACGGGGCTCGAGTTCGAGGACGGGAGCACGATCGACGCGGACGTCGTCATGTTCGCTACCGGGTGCGTTAGGACTACTCGCTATTTCGACATCTCTCGCACCTGTGCCTCGACCATTCCACCACGTCCTCCTCGTCCTTCTCCCCTCTCCAAGATATTCTACCTCAGTCCCCCGCTGACCCCTGTCCTCTGTCTGTTAGCTTCGACTCGCCGATGGTGACGGTCAAGAAGATCCTCGGGGACGACCTCGCGGCGCGCGTGAAGCCGATGTGGGGCCTCGACGACGAGGGCGAGCTGCGCAACGTGTGGCGGGACACGGGCGTGCCCAACTTCTGGTTCATGATGGGCAACCTGATGTGGTGCCGGTTCCACTCCAAGCACCTTGCGCTGCGTGAGTGTCTCCCTTGCCTTTGCTTTTTGTTTCTTGTTTCTGTTAGGGCGCCTGCCTGCGTCCGCGCCCTGAACCTAAGGATGTCTGGATGGCGGGCTGTGGGCCTGGTCACCGCCAGGGCGGCGCGAACAAGGCTGGACACGACGGCGGCCGCGGCGGTATGTGTTCGAGCTGGTCACGATTTGGCCCTGCCTTGCGAGTTGGCCAGTGGCGGTGGTCAAGCAGTAATGTCTGCCGCCCCAGTGCGAACTATCTTCTACTCACGTCCTTATCCTTAAAGAGGATACGTTGCGCTGACCCGTTTCTGGCTTGTACATAGAGATCAAAGCCATCGAGGAAGGCATCCTTCCTGGCAGCGGCAGCGAACACCGCTATCAGTGACCCATCGAATTCGACGGCCAAGAGACATAACAACAATAGGGCACCCAGAAATCTCATTTCTGAAGGCTACACAGAGAGCAGTTTGTCGAGGGATCGGAAGAAGGTATGAATATACCGCGCCGCAGGGGAAGTCTTCGGAAATAGAAGCATACTTAGACGTCGAAGCATGTTGTACGATTGCAGTGTCCATCGTCATCAATACAACGGGAACATCACGGAGATTAGCTCTAGTCGGGAACACCCCGTGCAAAGCACCCCAGTTCCTGCATCAGGAAGACACAGGTTGCAAATCCCCCGATGCACTGGGGAGAAATCAACTTTTCCACGTCACGGAGAGTTGGTGGATAGCCTTCTGAAAGGGACCCTTTCCATCAAAATTTCATCGCAGTGGAAAGGCTTTGGAAAGACGCCGATCTAGAGCCCGGAAAGGCTCATGGGCCTATTGTGCCCAAGGAAAGGCGCCTTGCCGAAGACTTTCCTCCTCCGTGAACTTTTTAGGAAATTTTCATCATTTCCGCAGACTTTCCTCACTGTGGAAAAGTTCATTTCTTCGCAGTGATGCGTGGATGGAGAATTGATGGCAATGAGCAAATTCACGCCAGCCACGGGGACGATCGCATCTTCTGCGAAACATACGTGTAGGTACCGCTGGCAGTGCATCTCAAATCACGGAGCAGGTGGATTGTACGCACAGATCTAGTTCAGTTGTCGACTCATGACTACTCGGGTACACATAAACCACCTGAAATCAGGATAACCCCTGCGGACCGACGTATGGACGGCTTACTGTTAGATCACCAAAATTATGCTTGGCGGTAACTGTCACGGAGAGTCCTAGTTTTGGGGTTTGTGGTTCTGCATGCGGGTGCGGCGTCGTGGCGTCCCTCCCCCCGATTGTACCTGCATCCGAGTCTAAATTTAGCCATCAAATGAGATGTTCGCGGTCTTCTGACAACTACAGTATCTTCGATTGAAGCAAGCACATTGCACGGGCGGCAGTAGGTGGCAGTTGAGTGCAACATCTTATTCAACAAACCGTTGGAACAACAAATTCGGTACCGGCCGCCCCATCCGAAAGTACGCAGTCCGTCTTTTGGGGACTGGACATAAGTACCTAGAACTCCATCCCGGATATCAATGTATGATTTGAATCCGGTCCTGTAGAGCGGCGTCGAAGCTCGTGTCAAGTCTTCAGCGCTTGCTTCACCTCAGATTGAGAGCGCTTGTGCCGATCACCCGGAATTGTTTGCCGTCACCACCGTGGTGTGGAATGAGTGGAATTTACTGTGCGCTTCCCTCTGGGATCGCTGTCAAACATGTATCAAGAGCCGGTGAAGTTGTGAGAAGTTCAAAAGCAAGGCTGAGGAAGAAGTGGTTTGATTCTGGGCAACTGCGAGGACATACAGGCCTCACAGGCCTCACAGGCCTTGATCACCATTCACCCAGTATTGTTCTCGACGCCGTCCCGAAGTCCGCAATAATAAAAGTCTTGGCATCCTGTCTAAGATGGTATCCGACTATGCCACAGCGTAAGCGCCCGCGGGATCACAGATGTTGACGACCGACCATTGTGGTCACTCCAATGCTCTGCACCGCCAGCTTGATCTACCCAGGCACATCTCATCTACGATAAACCTGTGCTGGACATATTCAAGGCATTCCGCCTGGAGAGTGAACATCGCTATGCGACGGGACGTCACTGCGCCTGGACCATGTACCGACCATATAATTACCCACACGACAGTGTTGGGCTCCTCACGGGTCCTGGTGATTCCTCATTTCGTTCTTCGCTTGCCCTCCCCTTTCTTTCAGGCTTCTAGGCCGCCCTCTCCCTTTCTACGACCCTTTTGTTCCGGTCGTATTTTATTTCACGAGTCTTGACGACGTCATGGTCTTCAGCCCTCTTCTGATTGCGGCACTCCTTCCTCTTGCGGCCCAGGCGGCCAATGACTGGAACAAGCCTTGCTTCGGAGAATGCAACTGGGACATTTCGGAGAAAGGTTCTGGGACTGTCCGGCTGGTGAGTGTATCGTGTTCTCTATCGTGCTTCCATGAGCGTCCGCTAATCTGGTAAACATGACGCTGTGCACTGGTGATATAGACGGGTACTCATTCCAGTGTCTCGGACTTGACGACCGCCGCCGGATGGACTATCCTTGACTGTGACCCACACAAAGCAAATCAGGATATCCGTCTGGTGTGCCACGATCCGTCGAAGGGATGCGACCACATCAACAACGACGGGGCCGCTGGCACCATCGTTCGTCTCCCGAAATCCGTACGTCTGTAGTCACTCCTCCGCGTGAATGCGTTGTTGAGATATTGGTGCAGTGCGGTTCCGTGCCGTTCGCGCTTGTGACTCGTCACTGGGTGCACAAAGACCAGAGCATCCCGTCGCACAAGCGATCCCTCTTGGAGACCCGCGATGCTAAGAAACAGAAGGTCATGGGCACTACTCTTTCGACCTCCTTTGCGAACGGCGATCACAAGAAGAAGTGAGTAATCCTCCCGTCCTTCCCGCCGTGCGAGGCTAAGAACTGTGTAGGGGTCCCGTGACATTACATCTCGTGGGATCCTCCCTCCCTGGCGCCGCCGGGAGCTTCACCCAAAAGCCCCACAGCAAGGGTCACCACAAGCGCGGTGTGTTATCGTGGGTGAAGAGGAGCCTCCAGGACCTCTCCAAGGTCCACAAGAACCTGAACGGCTCTGCCCCGCTCCACTTCAAGAAGGACGTCCCCCTCTTCCACAAGTCGATCTCCTGCCCGCAGAAGGGCAAAATCCCCGGCTTCACTGGAGACGCCAAGGTCCATCTCGACACCAAGGTCACCGGCCACACTCACTACGGCGTCGCCGCGTCTGGCACTCTCGTTCCCCCCAAGCTAAAAGACTTCGGTCTCTTCGTCGGTTTCGACATGGACCTCCTCGGTACGCTCGGGCTCGAGAACTCCCTCGCCGGCTCGCTCAGCACCGGCAAGATTCCTCTCTTCACGACGGGCATCCCCGGACTCGACTACCCCGGACTCTTCAGCATCGGCCCGACCTTCACCGTCAACGCTGAGGGGACCGCGACTCTCGACGCGGACGTCAAGACCAACGTCGACATCGATTACAAGATCAAGGGCGCGGAGCTGTTCTTCCCGCCCCAGGGCAAGTCGCACGGCCAGTTCGTCCCCGGCGACTCCAGCATCCAGCTCTCGGTCTCCCCCGGCGTGACCTCGCACGGGCAGGTCGCGGCGCACCTGATCCCCACGCTCTCGTTCGGCATCAGCGCGCTCGACGGGAAGGCGAAGGCGACGATCGACCTCGAGGTCGACGGCGAGGCCGCGGTCAACCTCTCGCTGGCTGCGTCGGCGAAGAAGTCGAAGAAGGTCAAGCGCGAGGCCCCCGCGAAGAAGGAGAAGACGGAGAAGGGCAAGGGCAAGGCCCCCGCGAAGAAGGAGGCGGCTAAGGACAAGAAGCCCGCGGAGAAGAAGAAGCCGGCTAAGGCCAAGAAGCCCGCTGAGAAGAAGCCGGCTAAGGCCAAGAAGCCCGCGGAGAAGGAGAAGGAGAAGACGAAGCCGGGCAAGGGTAAGACCCCCGCGAAGAAGACGGATCCAGCACCCGGGAAGAAGACGGGGCACGGGAAGGGCAAGACTCCCGCGAAGGGCAAGACCCCCACGAAGGGCAAGGCCCCCGCGAAGTCGAGCAAGCACACCTTCGGCGGCTGCTTCGACATCACGTCCGGGCTCACCGTCTCCGCAGGCGCAAACGCGGACTTCCTCAGCATCTTCGACAAGAGCACGAGCGTGAACCTGTTCAAGAAGTCGTTCAACCTCTACAAGAAGTGTTTCGGCAGCAAGGCACGCCGTGCGGACGTCGGCTTCTCGCCGCGCGAGGACCTCTTCCCGAGGAAGGCGGGTCTCAGTTGCCCGGCCGCTGCGCTGGAGAAGGCTCTCTCGCTCACGAAGACCAAGGTCTTCGGCAAGAGGTACGTTCCGGATCTGTTCGCGAGGGACATTGACGGCGAGACTGATCATGTTTCTTCTTCTCAGCTTGCACTAAGCGACCACATACTATATGACGTTCGTTACGATTAACCCTAGGGCTTGGGCGTTTTCGTTTGGATCCTAAAAGTATTACTTACTATTGGGCTGAGGGCAGCTCCGTTTACCCTATTACCAGTTCTTGGTCGTTTAGCCATGAATGATCATACCCGGCACTATACCATGTACCCTCGGCGGCGAGCGAGCGAACAGTGTTGTATAGGCTGCGTCTCATGGGCACATTCGGTATCGTCCTCAGCCCTGGATGTCTTCGACACACCGTACATGTCGAGTTGATGATCTCAATGGTGTTTCCCGTCGTGAGCGTTAGAACGCTCAACGATCACTCGAGGTCCCTGAGCGCTGCTACACACCACAACGGGAGAATGGCTTCGTAGAGGGATATCGCTTCTCGGCGGCCTAGCGTCATATTGTCCCCGATCGTCTTCTATCAATACAAAAAAGAAGAAATCGGCCCCCAGTAGAAAACGACGGCTACGCATGCATACGACTCTGTCTTCGCGCTCGGCCGCATCGAAGGCGTCCGCGAACGCCTCCGTATGTGAGGTGATCTGGATAACGTGGGGCACGCGGTCATTGCGAGTCGAGATCGTCCCTGGGCGAAGGTTGCGAGTCGCGTCGGTTGTCGGATGCGATGCCATCATCTGCTGGGTTCCGGGGCGGGAGTTGAAGGAGTTCATCATCATGTTGGAATAGACTCGAATGCAATAGTCCTCGTGTTAGGGTTCACCAATATCTGTGGCGTGATACAGGAGATACATATTCTGGCCTACGATGAGACTGCTACCCACCACAAGAAGCGGCGGTTAGTTGTATTCGCAAAGACATGTGGTGGGGTGGGTACGTACAAGAAGAGGTGCAGGTTCGTCTAGATCTTTTGCGTAGCGGGACCCTGGAAGAGTTCGATGATGGCGGAGGCGGCGAGGCATCCGGCCTCAACCGAAAGACAGATGAGACGGTTGATCATTGCGCAATCTCCTCCTCGGGCACGGGGGTCCGTCGAATGTGGCAGCCTATGACATTTCGGGGTCAGCAGTCGAGGACGGGACAGAAGTGAAAACCGATCTTGAAGCGGAACGGAGAGCGGGACTGGTGAAGGACGAACGGCTGGAACGAAGAGGACTAAAACAGTCGGAGTTTGAGAGAAGGCCTTTGCGGCGCACGTCTGGAGTGCTTGACATTTCGAACAATCGAGAGGTCTCTGTTAGAATAAAACGTAACATTCATGAGTGGCTGCGCTCATAGATCTAGGTCCGAGCCTAGCCTGGTGCCAGCCGCTTTAAAAGCTCTGCCGTCTACACGTTGGCCCAGGCTGAAACGACAGAGCAGCAGTAGTTTGAAGGACTCTGGCATGCGGGAGCGAGAAATTCATCATCTTTGAATCATAGATGACGAGCCGTATAACCATCAGATGGAAAACGACGTGCCTTCTTTATGTACGAGAAGTGACGGCTCCAGTTCCATCCGATGGACTGCTCTGAATCCCCAAGCAAGCCGGACATCGCGTTGTACTGTGCGATGGCTGGATTCTCCGCGAGGCGCGCCGCCACTGTCGTTCCAGCGAGGCTCGCATCCGTCGCGGTGTAGCCATAGGTCTGCCCGGCGAGGTCGCTGCGACCGCTTGCGACGCCGCTGGCGGATACGGTACTGGTGAACAGGCCATCCCGAGGATGAACGTTGAATATACAGATTTCAAAATGGAAGCCAGAACGATGCGGAGACCTGTGGCCGGAAAACGGCAGGAGGGAGCATCAATGACACTTTCGTTACGGGCCTGATTGCCATGTACTGGGTCGTCGGAACAGCAAAGCAAGACTACTAGTACCGAATATAGTTGACTGGAGAATAAACGCGTTGGAGGTCTTGCGGAGGTCTACTCCAGCATGCCAGCTGCAGGTTGTATGTGTGCGTCTGAACAAATACGTACAAACATCGCAATCTCCTCAAGTTAGGCGCCTTCCCGTTCATGACGTTGAACTCGACCTGCTCGATATTCGTGAATGAGCTTAGAAGAGTGAGCCCAAACCCCCCCTTCGTAAACGAAGACTGACCATTCCGCTTATAGACTGTGTGGAAAACATAACTCTTGTAGGCTTAGATGCGGTGGTAGAGTGTATGCGCACCAAGTATTGAATAGCGCCTACAATCTGAAGGTGCGATGTCATACACGATTCGGAGCGGCAACCGAGTGTGGTGTACAGTATACTGACCTTGATATGTCGAGCTTCACTCATTATAGTGCTGCTGCTTGAGTGGGACTCATCGTTCACCAGTTCCGTATACCGGTTCATGAGAAGCTCAATCAAGAAGCCCCCGTGGTTACGCCCTTATAATGCGGAATTTCGAGCGTGCCCGCGATAGTGGGAGAAAGGGGGGGAAAGGATCAAGGCTACGAAAAGTTCTGCCAACGGTGCGTGGACCTCTTATATATGCATGTTCCCTCTACACATTCTTCACACGTCGCACTGTCGGACGTCAAGATTCACCACTTAACGTGACATTCGACGAAGGGCTTAGTAGGGAAAGTCAATAGCCATAAGTACATGGCAACTGTCCCTTGTTCGGTTCTCGTCTCGACGTCAGACGTTTTTGGGACATGTCCCGGATAGGACAACGGAAAGTCAAGCTATCAAGTGCGAAGAGATATGGTATAATGTGTCCAAAACCGTCTGATCAATTTTGTAAAGTCGGTACTGATATCTGACAGGCTTCACTTTGCGCATGTTCACCACGACACGTCAAGTTCCCTCAGTCTTTTCACAAGGGACTGCGTCCGGCCGAGGCGAGGGCGCGCCCTAGTTAGGCGAGTCCTGTTGCACACGGCGAACTCGACTATATGCGCGACCTTGATACGAGTTTGGTCTGATCTCCATTGAACCGATTCGTTGTGTACAGCGTCCTGACGGTATCCTCGCTACAGATAACACGACGATGCAATCGTTACTATCACGTCCTTACTCGGGGTACGAGGAGATCTCTCCCAGACCGACAACTCGACGGGCGACTGTGGCGCCCTGGAAACCTGGGGTTAAAGGTGAGCGCGAACTCAGAAATGGCCTCCATACGTGGGTAGTAATTCTCTCTAGGTGGGTCTCAGCCGACACAGTCCTACGGCATCTCCAGGCTCTCAAGCACTGCAAGTTTGATGTATCATTGCGCCCCCAAGCATGGGGGGGGGCATTGTAGGCTCCGAAGATCTGGGAATGGTGGTTAGTAGCGCTTCCCTTCCAGGGCCGTCGCGTGCCGCTAACGTGAAACGTGTAGCGCAGAGCCTCCAGCCGCGCATGAGCACAATAAGTATTTTTGGAAGGCGCCGTACAGTAGTACTACGTCACGGCGCTGGGGAGGACCTTGTGCAAGACGGCGTTAAGCTCATCGCTTGGGCGGGTCGTACGTACATCCTGATCCAGACGCGCTGTGCAACCAGGGTTGACTGACATACTGTATGATTGTAGCTCACTCGCGCCACCGAAACAGGGCCGTTCGCTCGTTCATCGCTCGAAAAGAGTGGACCGTGCGGGTCGACTTCTACGACTTCAACCGCGCCTGATGGCGGACGACGTTAAGTGAAGCCACAGCGTCATCGTGTCGGTAAGTTGGGCAATAAATTGAAGGGAAGTGGCTTAATGACGAATTGCGCGCGATCCACAGCCCCTTCTTGTTGCCCAGCCCGTAGTCAAATTCATCCGGTCTTGTCGGCCATGCGAGCGTCGACGGATGGGCGCGACACTTACACCCGAACAAATCGCACCTTTTGAAGGCCGCCTGGAGCCTTGACCATGTGGTAAGTAAGGGTGCGACGACACTGATCCTGTGCACTGATGAAAATGCGTCTGTTCGGGCGGTTGTCAGCAATGTAGAAAGCCGATCCCTATCGCTGGACGCGCGCTCTTAATCCTATCCGACACAGAGAAACTCCTTCGCGCTTCCTCGTGCGTCTACCAGGCGATCGTCTTCGGTACGGTTAGGTTCATCGCGTTGCGCTCGTCGACCCGCCATCGGCACAGCTCCAGTCCGACGACATCGAGCACGTCAACATCTACCTCGACATCGTCTGTCCATGACCGTGCACCAAGTGACCAAGCACTACCGTACGTCAACAAGATCGTCCCGCGGTACTCGCGACACATGCCCGTGATGCTCCTCGCCGCGCGCTCCGACCGCCATCTCCTGCTCTCCAACAATGGCGGTGCAAGGGCCGGGCCGATGCTCGCCCTGTACGCCGAGGATGTGGAACGCGCCTACAAAGCCGCACGGCACGGACTTAGATGCAGTTCAGAGTTTCGGCTCGAGGCCGGCAGGACGCTGGTGGCGGACGCGCTGGGGCGGAGGCTCGGGCTCGGGGAGGAGTTCTTCTCGCGTGCGTCTCCCGTCCCGCCAACTTCAAGTTCGCGACGAATTGCTGGCATCGGGTATCCGGGCCGAACGGGAACGTGGCAAATCTCTGGAGCCGCAAATTAGCGCCCGCACAGAGCCGATTCTTACCGCCTAACACTGGCCCCCCATGGCCCCTGACCGACTGGGAAGATCCTGCACAGAGAGATGAATCCCGAGGCACGGCCACCACTATTCAGTTCAAGTTTTCAACATATTCATGATCTGACTATCAACAGGAAGCCGAAGCCCTTCGATATCCATCGCGAAAGATTCCAACCTGAAGTTTTCAGGAATCTGGCCGTGACCGCCAGCGAGCTGCGTGGCGTTCTCTCAAGATCCTCTAGTGTCCCTAGCTGACCCCACCACTACGATACCACGACGGATATCTCTTTCATCACAACTGTTCGCTTCTATCGGAGATGAGGCTGGCATGTCTTTGCAAGAACGTCCGAAAATCGCGACACGTATACTTCGTAACACACGGGTGAGTCCTGCCTCCCTCGTAAAGTGAGCTTTCTCGTGGGCTTGTGTCCTAATTGCAATTTTGCGCGTAGAACATGAGTACTAGGTCCTTCACATCTTGCCGATATCGATGCATATGCGATTCTTTCCCCAAGCGCTTCTTACCCATGCGCTGGCGAATGAGATCAGCTCCGCCTCCTGTGGGCTCTCAGCCGCGCGCGCGCTGGTTCTTAACGAACCGCGATGCGGAAGGTGCGGACTCCAAGAAGTCTTACCACAATCCGATAGTCTGATTACTCTCGTGTTCCGTCATGTTCTGACGATAAGGTTCCTCGACAACGCCGCCCGCTATGTGTTCGACCCTTGCTTCTGAAGGCGCCAGGCCACCCACAGCGGGTATTAAGTCCTGAGGTTGCTTGTGGCAATAGCAGCCTACCCAGGCATCCGCCCATCATACCACCCCGCACCACCCCGCAACCACCACCACCATGAGCAATTTCCTGGCCACTCTCGACCAAGTCTCGGGCAAGTCATTTGACTATGTCATCGTCGGCGGTGGCACCGCCGGACTCGTCCTGGCAGCTCGACTCTCTGAAGATCCGACCAAGTCCGTGCTCGTGCTTGAAGCCGGTGGCGCCCACCTCGGTGATCCTATGGTTGGTAAGTCGATGTCCCGATTTATGCTTATGCTTCCCGTTTCCCCCGGGCGATTGACCCACAGTCGGCGATGGGGGAGAAAAGGAAATGAACTGAATGCCGTTGCGGGTTGATGTTGATGCTTCTTCTGTGTCATCGTAGATCTACCTGCCACCTACGGCAAGTCGTTCAAAAACGACGAGTACGACTGGGCATTCACGACGGTATGTGCACCAAGTTGCTATCAGTGTCCCCATCATCTCAGTCTATTGACGTCCATTTCGTTTATGGTGGGATGTAGGTACCACAAAAGCACGCTGAAAACACTTCGTTCTTCTGGCCTAGGTATGTTCTAAGAAACTTCATCTATCTGATCTCGTTGTGTGTCCATGGGAAGCCAGCATGATGCTCATGTTCTCCATACAGGGGGAAGGGCCTCGGTGGGTCCTCTGCGACCAACTTCTACGTCTGGAACCGCCCGGGAGAGGAAGACATCAACGGTGCGCTCTCACACCGCCCGTGCTTCTCTTCCACGATTTTGGTTTTCGCTGACGCTACCATGCATCTTCTCAATAGCATGGGAAAGGCTGGGCAACCCCGGATGGAACTGGAAGAATTTCCTGAAGTATTCTATCAAGTCTGAGAAGTAGGTGCTTCCCTTCGACGTGTTGTTGCGCCGGAATATCGGGATGCCTGATGATGCTGACGCCTGCTTATCAGATTCATCCCTGCCTCCGAGGAAGCGACCAAGGCGGAACGCTTGACCTACGACGAAGAGATGCATGGCACTGACGGTGAATATCCCCCGAAATCTCGACACATGTACGAGGGGAACTCATCCATCTTGACCACCATGTTCTGTAGGTCCTGTTGTCCTTGCATGGCCGAACATGCGATCCGGATGGGACGTGGCACTACAAGACACCGCCGCGGCGCTCGGTCTTCCTCGCCTTGTCGAGCCGGTACGTCTTTCCGCTCCCCTCACGGCATCAGCGCCCAGGGTCTTGGGTGCCTTCTGCCGGACGCTATCTCCATTGGCGTTCAATCGAAACTTCATACGGCTTGATGACGACTGACAAATTGCCTTGGACATGCATAGCAAGGAGGAGACCGAGTCGGGTTCGGCATGGACCTCTCGACCGTAGATCCCCGCACGAACAAACGCGTGACGTCTGTGGTACGTCCGCGTCTTCATGCAAAAATGGAGAAAATCGGTTAATGTGACCCGCCCATGTCCTACAGGCGTACCTCGAGCAAGCTGGGGCTCGCCCGAATTTGAAAGTACTCGTGAATGCGCCCGTGGCGCGGATTTTGTCCGCCCCGGGTGAAGGGTTCGTCGCCAACGGAGTCGAGTTCCTGTATGATGGACAGAAACACACCGTTTCAATAAATACGAACGGCGAGGTCATCCTAGCTGCTGGGTGAGCCTCATCTCGCCTCAATATCATGGAGGGCACCGTCTTACGATGCCTCTGCGTGCACTAGAGCCATCAAATCTCCACAGGTCCTCGAGCTCTCCGGCATTGGCGACCCCAAGATCTTGAGCGCGCTCGGCATCGAGACAAAGGTTGACTTGCCATCTGTTGGCACGAATGCGCAGGACCACCTCTTCGCGGGTATCTCGTACGAACTGAAGGAGCCCGAGAAGTACAACACTCTTGACCCACTCCTCGATCCTTCAGTCGCAGAGGAACACCTAAAGCTCTAGTGAGTCTCATAATGCCTTATGGTCAAATTTCTTAACACGAACTAACGTGCGTGCAGTGTGGAAGGGAAGGGCCTTCTTACGCTCGGCGTCGTCGGCATCGCGATGGCTCCACTGAAGTCTATTTCCGACCGCGCCTCCGAAATCGAAGGCACTGCGCCCGTCGGTGGCGATGCCCCCGGTCTCGTGGAGCAGCGCGCCGAACAAGTCGCCCGTTTCGCGGAAGGCGCGGCCGACGGGGAGTTCGTCACCATCCCGGCGTTTTACAGTTTCCCCAGTGCGTCGTTCTTTTCTCTGCCTGCGTTTTTCACCTGACCGTTAATTTCAATTTGAATAGATCCACCAACTCCGGGCGCGAAGCATGTGTCTGTCTGCACCACACTCAATCGCCCGTTCTCCCGAGGCACGATCCATACCGCCTCGCCGGACCCGCTCGCCCCCCCCGAAATCAACCCGCACTACTTCGAGGAAGATATCGGTAGAAAACCCAACCTCTCAGTGCCTTCAACACCTAGCTGACAATGGCTACCGACAGACCGCCTTACATTCATCGAGCAAATCAAGTTCGTCCGCAAGCTCGCGCAAACCGAGCCCTTCAAGTCCGTCCTCGGCCGCGAGGTCAACCCCGGCCCGGAGGTCCAGACCGACGAAAACATCTCGCTCTGGCTCAAGAAGTACCTCACGACCGTCCACCACACCTCGTCGACGTGCTCGATGCTGCCGAAGGACAAAGGCGGGGTCGTCGACCCTGAACTCAGGCAAGGGACTGCGCGTTGTCGACCTGAGCGTTGTCCCGCTCATCCCGTCGGCGCATACGCAGAGCATCGTCTATGCTGTGGCGGAGCAGGCCGCCGACATCATCAAGGGGACGTTCGAGGCGTAGCTTTTGGTGGTTTAAACGTCCAGATATACCAATTATCGCGTTGTCTGTAAGCAGGTATGACATCCAACATTTATACATACCAAAATTCGTTCTCTTTCTCCCACAGCCCCTTATTCGAAGACCAAAACGCGCCATCCGTCATGATGCTCGACCCCCCCGTTCCGCACATGCTCCGCTCGTGCGTCCCCAACGTCCCTCAGTGCTGTCTCCAGCTCCTGGCCCCAATCGCGGACGAACGTCCTTGGAGACTCAACGCCTCCCGTCCCTGGCTTGTTTCTCCAGCGCGGGTGCCAGGATTTCCGTTCGGCCGTGCATTGGATCCCGCCAGAGCGCGGCAGCTATCTTAGATTGAAGCAAGCGCATCGCACGAGTGCCAGCTGAGTGTTGCAGTGCCACATCCGCATCCTATTCAACAAACTGCTATAACCAACAAATTCGGCAGCGGCAAGCCGCATCCAGAAGGACGCAGTTATCCATCTTTCTGGGGCTGGACATACCGAGAACTTCATTTGTATCAGTGTATGATCTAACTCCAGCCTTGCGGACAGGCGTTCTCGGAGCCTCGTGTCAAGTCTTTACCCGCTTGCCTCAGCTCGGGTGCCTTGGATTGAGAGCGCTTCTGCCGATCACCCGGAGTTGTTTGCCGTCACCATCGCGGTGTGTGCAGTGCACCTCGCTCAACGGCCCGTGCATGACTGGCGCCTCGGAGGTCGGAGGAAGACCGGACGCTCGGCAAAACGCGCAATGATGGCGTTACGGCTAGCAAGGCGGCGAAATGGGTGTGGGAAGCCTATCAAACATGTGTCAAGAGCTGAGGTTGCGGGAGGAAAGTAAGGTGAGGAAGAAGAGTGTTTAACGTCGGATAACTGGGAGCACATAGCTCTTGCGATTCACCTTATTGTTCTCAGCCCTTCGAAGTCGGTGATACGAAGGTTCAAATGCCGTACGAAGTCGGCGACCAAGTAGCGCATCAAGGAAGGTGTTGACGTCCTGTCCAAGATGATATGTAATTATGGCACAGCGTAGTAAACGCTGGCGGGATCATCATCATAGATGTTCGCGACCGACGAGCAGGGCCCCACGGTTGTCGCTCCAATGTTCTGCACCGCTAACCTTCAAGCCAGCGCACTGGGCGTCGTCTTCAAATTCTTTTCCCTCGTCCACAAGTCGTCGAACATGTTGCTCTCATCAGCGCTGGACTTTAGCTAACCTCCATGTGCTGCATAGACATTACCATCCACGATGGCTGAGGGTTGGGCGTGAGCCTACACGAAACCCGCGCTCGTGCGTTCACTTTGATCCGCGTCACGCATGGTACCGGTTCAGCCAGGTCGGCCGTGTCACAACCGCTCAAACTTACGGCCATTTGAACAGCGCAGCCGGCTTGATCTACCCAGGCACATCTCATCTACGATAAACCTGTGCTGAACATTTCCAAGGCGTTGCGCCCGAAGACTGAACATCGCTACGCGACCGGGACGCCGGCCATGGGCCGACATATAACTACCAACACGACAATGTTGGATTCCTCACGGGTCCTGGTGATTCCCCACTTCGTTCTTCGCTTGCCCTCCCCTTTCTTTCAGGCCTCTAACCCGCGCCCACCCTTCTTGCGGCCCTTTCTTTTCCGTCGTCTTTTTATTTTACGAGTCTCGACGACGTCATGGTCTTCAGCCCTCTCCTTATTGCGGCGCTCCTTCCTCTTGCGGCCCAGGCGGCCAATGACTGGAACAAGCCTTGCTTCGGACAATGCAACTGGGACATCGGTACGGGCAAAGGTTCGGGAACTGTTCAGCTGGTGAGTGTATCATCGTCTCTATCGTGCTTCAATGAGCGTCCACTAATCTCGTTAACATGATGCTGTGCACCGGTACCGGCGATATAGACGGGTACTCAATCCGGCATATCGGACTTGACGACCGCCGCCGGATGGACGATTCTTGACTGTGACCCCAACAAAGCAGATCAGGACATCCGTCTGGTGTGCCACGATCCGTCGAAGGGATGCGATCATATCAACAACGACGGGGCGGCTGGCACCATTGTCCGTCTCCCGAAATCCGTACGTTCGTGGTTATTTCTCCGCGTGAACGCGTTGTTTATCCGTTGGTGTAGTGCGCTTCGGTGCCGTTCGCACTTGTGACTCGTCACTGGGTGCACGAAGACCAGAGCATCCCGTCGAGCAAGCGATCGCTCTTGGCTCGTCGTGATGCTAACAAGCAGAAGGTCATGGGCAGTACCCTTTCGACTGCCTTCACGAATGGTGATCATAAGACGAAGTGAGTGATATTCCGATCTTCTTCGCTGTACAAGATTCCAATTAGCGTGTAGGGGCGCCGTGACGATGCACCTCCAGGGATCTTCCCTCCCTGGCGCAGCCGGGAATTTCACCCAAACGCCTCCCGCCAAGGGTCACCAAAAGCGTGGCGCGTTGTCGTGGGTGAAGAAGAGTCTTCAGAACCTCGCCTCGGTCCACAAGACCTTGAACGGCACTGCCCCACTCAACTTCAACAAGGACGTCCCCCTCTTCGACAAATCGATCTCCTGCCCGCAGAAGGGCAAAATCCCCGGTTTCACGGGAGAGGCCAAGGTTCACATCGACGCGAAGGTCACCGGCACCGCTCACTACGGTGTCGCCGCATCTGGCACCTTGGTTCCCCCCAAGCTGGAGGACTTCGGTCTCTTCGTCGGCTTCGACATGGACCTCCTCGGTACGCTTGGGCTTGACAACACCCTCACGGGTTCGATCAGCACCGGCAAGATTCCTCTGTTCACGACGGGCATCCCCGGACTCGACTTCCCTGGACTCTTCAGCATCGGCCCGACTTTCACCGTCAACGCCGAGGGGACCGCGACTCTCGACGCGGACGTCAACACTAATGTTGACATCGACTACAAGATCAAGGGCGCCGAGCTGTTCTTCCCACCCCAGGGCAAGTCGGGTGGCCAGTTCACCCCCGGCGACTCCAACGTCCAGCTCTCCGTCTCCCCTGATGTGACCTCGCACGGGCAGGTTGCGGCGCACCTGATCCCCACGCTCTCGTTCGGGATCAACGCGCTTGCAGGGAAGGCGAAAGCGACGATCGACCTGGAGGTCGACGGCGAGGCCGCGGTCGATCTCTCGCTGGCCGCTGCCGCGAAGGCGGCGAAGACGGTCAAGGGCAAGACCCCTGCGAAGTCGAGCAAGCCTACCTTCGGCGGCTGCGTCGATATCACGTCCGGGCTTACCGTCACCGCAGGCGCGGACGCAGACTTCCTCAGCGTCTTCGACAAGAGCACGAGCGTGAATCTGTTCCAAAAGTCGTTCGACCTCTTCAAGAAGTGCTTCGGGAACAGCAAGGCGCGCCGTATGTACGTCGGCCGCTCGGAGCGCGAGGCACTCCTCGCGAAGCGTGCGGGGCTCAGTTGCCCGGCAGGTGCGCTGGAGAAGGCTCTTTCGATCACGAAGACCAAGGTCTCTGGCAAGAAGTACGTTTCTGCTCTGCTTGCCGTGGAGGTGAACGACGACACTGATTATGTTTTTATTTTCAGCTTGCACTAAACGATTATACCACACGACGTCCTTTGCGATTGACTCTAGGGCTTCGGCGTTTTCGTTTGGATCCTAAAGGTATATTTATTGGGTTGAGGGCAGCTCCGTTTATCCTATTACCAGTACTTGGTCATTTAGCCGCGAATGATACCCCGGCACTACACTGTATACCCTTGACCTCGAACCTTGACTCGGGGTGCGCCACATTCAGGCATCCGGTATCAGCCCCTTCATGTGAACTGCAAATGCAGCGCCACCGTTCTCAGCCGTGAACGGCCATCGACACACCGCACATGTCGAGTTGGTGATCTCGGTGGTTTTTCCCGTCGTGAACGTTCGAGCGTTGGACGGTCACTGGAGGTCGCCATCGTGAGAAACTCAGCAGCTGGCAATCTCAGAAAGGAAAGCTAAGTGGCAGTTCCGACGGCTTTATCAGTCTCGAATCTCGAACAACTCTCCACCGGATTCTCGTCAGAACCTCATGGACTCCCACATCCTCGACATAGAGCTAGTAGACAAGATGGGCATAGAAGTCGCATATGCAAAGGCGAAGGAGAGTTACGACGAAGGTGGAGTGCCTATCGGAGCAGCATTGGTCCACCATGGAGACGGTCGCGAACCAAGCGTCGTCGGAGCAGGGCACAATGAACGCATTCAAAAGCACTCGCCTATCCTTCACGGGGAGATCGCCGCGCTGGAGAACGCAGGTCGTCTGAAGCCCGACGTTTATCGCAATTCCACCATGGTGAGCTCGCGAGTCTGTTCGGATCCATGGCGACTTCAAGGTCACGAGTCTTGGCTAACGAAGTCCACGAATTCGAAATACTTAGTACACGACGCTCAGGTAGGCCGTTTCGTTTGCAAACGTTGGCTAGGAAACTGATAGTGTTCCGACAGCCCGTGTAGCATGTGCTCGGGAGCAATACTGCTGTACAAGATTCCGCGGGTCGTCATCGGCGAGAATGTTAACTTCAAAGGAGAGGAAGATCTCCTTCGGAGCCGCGGCGTAGAGGTCGTAGTGCTTGACGATGAGAGGTGCAAGACGTTGATGGCACAATACATCCGCGAGAAACCTAGGGTACGTCAGGGCACGAGCTCCCTTCGCACCTGATAATGCACCTTGCTAGTTCTAAATGACGCATCCGTAGGATTGGTACGAGGACATCGGAGAGGAGGAGCGCTAGTGCATGCAGAGATGTCGGTTGAATGGTGCGAGGCTAGGGATAGAAATCGGTTGTGAAGCCGAGAAGGGTTACGATACGAATGCTTGGGCTTGCATCTGCCATAATTTGGCGTATTCGCCCTCGGCCTTCAGTAATTCTTCGTGAGTTCCGGATTCCACGACGCTTGACTCGTTCATGTAACTGGGTGAGTATAATCGGTTAGTCATTTGCCTACATTCATCAGCTGAAATGGTTACTTACAGGATCAAGTCGGCGTGCCTTGTCAGGCTGCCGAATCGATGGGATGAGAACACCATTGTCTTGTTACTTCTCAGCCGGCGAAGTCGGTTGAATAGGTCTGTCGTTGGAACCCGATGTCAGTGGTTACCATGACGTTGCAATCACACAGGAGCTACTAACCATGCTCCGCCACTGGGTCCAGAGACGCACTCGGCTCATCAAATAAGAGCAGACCAACCCGCATGTCTTCGGCGATTACGGAACGCATGAACGTCCTCGAACTATAGGTTCCGAGGACGGTTTCAGCATCTGGAAAAGGGCAAGAATACATATATAAGTGCGAAACTTACACCGCCAGCCGTTGCATCTGTCCTCCGCTCAGCGCAGAGAAGGTCGACGTCTTGATCCCTGCCGCGTGGCGCACTGCACAAGTATCGAAGGCCTTCCCAGAGCGCGTCTTGTTCCCCTCAGCGGGTCCAGAAACGAAATCCTGCACCATGGGCTTCAGGTACGTATCGAAGCCGTCTGGGAGCTTCTCAACGAACGAGTCCGCACCGCCCAGGCGGGCCGCTTCGCGGATATGTGCGTCATCGTGCGCCTTCGATGGATCTCCCAGCGCGATGTTGTCACGGATCTAAAGACGTAGATCTTTAATTCGCACTGCAGAAACCTCGTCGACGAACGTGACGATGCGTACGGATAACGGGAAGTGCGTGTAGTCCTGGAAGAGGACCGACATGGCCTGCCGAACGTCGCTCAGCTTCAGGGTGCGGATATCTTGCCCTCCGAGTAAGATTTCGCCCTCGTCGGCATCATACAGTCGCACTGCGAGCTTGAGGATAGTGCTCTTTCCAGCGCCGTTGGACCCTACGATGACCTGCATGGTACTAGTCAGCGTCGTCAGCTGCGAACGGGACTAAGAAACGGCGCACGCAAAGTTGACCCGGGCGCAAGGTAAAGGAGACGTGCTGAAGCGCAGGCTTCTTCGCGTCAGGATATGTGAAGGTGACGTTCCTTCCCAAGCGATGAGCTTTGAACTTGAAGGTGTACACAAGACGCGTCGGGCCTACCTGAACTCAAGTGCCAGTCCCGATGTCCCTTGGACTTGGAAGGGAATGGAGCCGTCTGGCACGACGTTTCGAATATTCTCAGCTTCGTACGTTCTCCGGATAACGTCGAGATTGTCCCTCATCATCTCCCTATTATTGAGCACGCCATTGACGGACCACGCGACGTTCCTTGCGGAAGTCTGCACGAGTTGGAGACGCGCCATAAACTCGGGCAGCCGCGTCGGGTTCTGCATCGCACGGATCGTGAAGGTGATCTAGAGCATTATTGTATCAGAACGGTCGCGTAAATCAAGGAGGCAGAGTCTGACCTCGGGGAGGTGGGCAAGAACCCATGTGTTGAAGTATATGAAAAAGGACGATGGGGCTAGCCGTTCGTTATACATCTCCATCCAATTCAGATCGTCATCTCCCAGGCCGTTGGTTATTCTGCTGTGTTCTATAGACCGTCACGGCATATACATCAGCGGCCTAGTGCACCGAATTCATGCAACACTCACCGGCAATGGCGTATTCCGCAAGGTTGCCGGCGACGAGTTCCTTCCTATGCGCTGCGTCCTGGACAACGGCCTCCCAACCCCTCATCCGCTTGTAGTCGGTATTCTTGGTTGTCGCCGCGCATGCTAACTTGGAGTCAAAGGAAGCCTTAGCTGAACACATCGGAGAGCTCACCGAAGTTGATCTTAGTGGCCATGTTTGGTTGAAGCAACGTGAGCGACTCGGCGGCCAAGGTCATCCACGTTAGCAACCGTTCGTCGCCGTGCCCTCGGAGAACGTCCACGAGGGCTAGAGCCTGTGTGATCAGCCGAACTCCATTACTGAACATCTCTATCGCCATCCGCAACGCCTGCCACACCATGGAATGACCGCTAGTCGACAGCCCCACCAGGGAGGCTTGAGTTGTTTGAAGACCGAAAGTTGGTAGGTCCAGCCGGGCGCGTGCCTCGAACGATCGCCGGGAATGCCAACGTTGAATACAGCGGTCCAGCTTGCCATTGGCCTTTCTTCGTATGTGCTGCAACACCGTAGACGCGATCGTGCAAGCGATCCGGCCGACACATGCTTGGAGCAGTCGTCGCGTGTCGACAGTAGATGTTTGGTTGATATCGTCCATCTAGCAGTTGGTTGAATCGGCACGTTAGCTAAGAAATCGAACAACCTCCGAGACAAATGACGCACCACGCGCAATATGTTTCCTTGGGACCTGTTAGAAGGGAAACATATTCAGATAGGAATCTTCGCAGGGGATTGTAATGCAGTCACCATATCGTAGCAGCAGGTATCAGAGCCATCCCGATGCCAGTGGCCATGTATATGGCAAATTGCACCTTGCAGCCTGGGATGCGGAGCAAGTCTTTGATCGCGCGGACGACATACTGGAAGGAACCGGCAAGATCAGAGTATCCCTGGCCCCACCCCAAGGGCAAAGTGAGGTAAACGGCATCCGGGTCTTTCTCCTCGTACCAGTCCCAAACGCCGATCCGCTGATGCGTAACAACGCGACCCGCATAAGGATCGTCGTCGATGTGCGAGACCTGGTTCTCAGGACCGGTGTCGGGAACTCCTTCGTTGGGCATCTTCTGAGCGTATTGAATGGGGGGGGGGTGCCTCCCAGGTCATTAAATACCGTTACGCGGAATCCTAGGATACGAGCGCATCTTCGGGGGTTGCTGGTGACATAGAAGATCAGATCGTAAGACAAATTACGTACCTTGCGCAGTTGCTTACTTTGCCCCGCCGGCACCGGGGAGTCACAGTTATCGATCGAGGTAGAGACTGGGACTGGACTGTGATTCCTTTAGAGCCTGACGCCCTTCTCGTCTGCGGAGCGCAATTGGCATTCCTCCCGTCCGGCAGAGGAAGTGTAGGCACCTATGGTATCGGTAGAGAGATGAGCAAAATGAGCGCGTTTCTGGGATACCAACCCAGGTCTACGACTGCTGAGCAGTGCTCTTGAAACAAGGATGCAATAGCGCTGCTGGACGGCGACTTCTGACCGCATGCGGCATGCCACATCACAATGAAGCTGCGAAGAAACGGATCTGACCTGCTCTGCCTCAGAGACGTCGTCTGTTCATGCGTCGAGTGGCGTCTCGATTCGCGGAGGGACCAAGGACACATTGCCAGAGGTTCGTGATGGTCGTGGTTCGGGAAGAAGTGTCCTGAGGAGGAAGTGCCACCCAGGTGCCACCAATGTGGTCCGGGAAGAAGTGCGACCACTGCAAGCGCTGGAGCGCTGGGCTGCCACAGTGGCACGACGTCGTTCCCGCGCACATCCGTATTGGAGCAATCGAAAAATCGTCCGAGTAAAGCAAAGATAGTTGAATTCCGGTTGTACTGTACGGGGTCGTCGTGGTACAGAGGCAAACGGAATCCGGATGGTACGAAAAAGTACAACGGTCGGCTCGTACTATCGTACATGTTCGCTTGTGTTCACCAACCCGTATACCTGTCCTACCCTGGTACTCAGGGAAAGCTTGCTACAGACATGCATTGCGAGATACACTAGTGAGTCCCTACTTGTTTTTCTCAGTGGGTTAGCTTAAGCGCCCCACGTTAGTGACTGGCACGATGATGATCGGCAATATGATCACTTTTTTGGCTCTCGTCTTTGCACCCAAGTCGCGGCCGGCCTCTGCTACTAGTACTCTACAGGTGAGTTGTCAACGATTTTTGTTGAGAAGATCTTACAGACAGTGTCATAGACCCCATCACATCATCCATCTTAGACCACCCATTGGTATGGCGAATTTGTACCTCATCGCCGATACGGTGCAGCAACTCTTGACCCAAACCACGGCTTTCTTACAACAAAATGGGACTACTGTTATACAGTGAGTGGTTATCTCAACTTGTATGACCCCTTGCTAACACGGACAAGGGATGAGATTGTACGTTCCACAGACACCCGAGTGCCAGCGCACGCCGTGTACTGAATGCATTTCAATAGCTCGAGACTCTGGAGCGAGACACCCAGCTAGCTATGATGCAACTGAGGAGATCTCGAAACAATTCTCTCGCGCTCCCTGTCAATCGCCTTCCTCCTGAACTACTTCGCATGGTTTTCGGCTGCCTCAGGCATCCGTCGTCTCCCCGTTCTGCACGGCGTCTAACATCTCACCCGTCATTCGCCTCCTACAAGGCCCTCACCTCTGCAATGTTGGTGTGCCACAAGTGGCACGAAATCGCCTTCCATACTGCTTCGTTATGGACAGACATCGATTTTACACGGCAACCCAAGTTCGCCCCTGCGTTGCTTGCCAGATCTTTAGGCGCGTCCATTCATTTGTGCGGATGGCTTACGAGCGAGGACGCCACGCTTGAAACAACCATCAAGAACAACCAGGGACGCATCCGCCAGCTGGACCTTCGGTGGGCGACCGCACACTGGAGCTGCAATCTATCCTGGCCGTCGATATGCCTCAAATCCGCGTGCTTTGCCTTTCCTGCGATGACTCAAACGTTGCCCAACCTGCCGTGTTGTTGACCGGCTCTCAGGCATCTTTCCCTGCTCTCCGAGCAATGCTGTTGGAGAGCTGTGTCTTCGTTCCCGCCCATGTTCTGCCGCAACTCACGCACTTATACCTGACTGAAATGCCACGGATCAACGCTTCGAATGTACTCGACCTCTTGAAAAACACCTCTGCTCTCGAAGTCTTGGATCTCTTATTCGGCTACCTTATTGCACCCCTCAGCCCGATCATAGGCCCTTCGCCTATAGCCCTTCGTCGCGTATATAGCGCGCACATCTCTGGGTTGACCTTGGCGGCGGTACGCCACCTGATGACTCCACTGGAGGTCCCGAGTCTTCGATTTCTCCGTCTGAGGCTCTCTGCCACCGGAGGGACCCTGTCTCCGGTGTCTTTCCTTCCGGACTCCCTCACCGCTCGCACGATGCGCCGCCTGGCGCTCGACCTAGACGACCTCGCGACCTTCCGTACGACGTTCCACGGGAGCGACGTTTTTCTTGATATGGACCTCAGGTTTGTCGATATTCCAGAACATGAATGGACGCCGTGGGCGTTCATCGACTTCCCGATGACACTCCGATTGTCCGGGATCGAGGAGTTCCACTTCCAAACCCAGTGGGAGGTACCGCAGGACCTGCTGTCCCGCCTCGCCGCCTGCATGCCCGCTGTCACGACGCTCGTGGTCAGGCACGACCCGAGGACCGACGAGGAGGACGTGGAGGGCCACGTGGAGATGGCGCGGACGGTCGTCCGCATCCTCGAGAGCGACAGCCCGGTGCTCTTCCCGAATCTCACCCATCTCGAGCTCATCGTCAGCAACGTCCCGCTGCCGTTCTGCGAGCTCGTCGCGCGTGCACTTCAGCGCCGCGATATGGATGGGCGGCGTCTGCGGAAGCTCCGCATCCGCATCGACGACGAGTACTGGTTCCTATGGAAGATGAAGTGGGTGGACGCTGACAAGCGGCAACCGAGCTACGAGAAGACGGGTATCTTCGACCATGTCGACTCTGGCGATATCCGCGACGATAACGTGTATTACGAGGAGGATTCGCATAGGGTGGGCTGGGGGAAGTGGGAGGATTGCGTGCAGCCCGCTGAACATGAGTACTCGCAAAGGTGACGGTACGTGTCGAGGTGTCCACCGGGCGGGTGTGCGTTTTCCCAGGCGTCACTGAATCACCACTTCGCGGTTCTAGCACATTGTTGTCAAGTTGCGAGTGTGATCAAATAACGTCGCTAGGAAGACATTCTTAGGTGTCAAAGGAACAGTCTACTCCGACCCCAGAAAACATATTATCGTAGTGTTGATGACAAGCAGGCACGAAGAGTCGCTGCCAACGTTTATACATCCCAAAACTCGTTCTCCTTCCTCCACAACCTCTCATTCGACGGCCAAAAGGCACCATCGGTATGCTCGACCTCCCCGTTCCCGACATACTCCGCCAGTGCGTCCCCAACGTCTCTCGGTGCTGTCTCCGGCTCCTGGCCCCAGCTACGAATGAACGTCCTCAGGCGCTCGACGCGCCTCCCGTCCCTGGCTCGTTTCTCCAGCGCGGACGTGAGGATTTCCGTGAGGCCAGGCACCGGGAGCAGCGAGAGGATCGCGACCTCCTTGAGTCCCGGACACAGTACAGGATCCTCCTGGAGCAGGAGGTCACGGAGCGCTTCGACCATCTCCCGCCCAGCGTCGGGGAGCATCCCGAGCGGGATCGTCTCCACAACGAGGGTCGTGAGTGCAGGATAATGCGCCACAAACGGCGCGAGGAGGTCCCACCTGTCGATGCATACGTGGGCCTCGGAGACATGCGCAAGCGGAACCACAGTCGGGATAGGGAGCGGCCACAGTGCGACCTGCCTAAGCCAGTCCGCGCTTTCATAGTTGAGGCGGAGCTCGAGCCCGCGCACGCCTCCGTCGAGCCTGATAACAATGGGAGCCCAGCCGCCCCCCAGGACGTAAATGCGCGGGATGTCGGACCACAACGGCGGCTGGGGTAGGAGGCCCGGGATGAGACCCAGATCGTCTTCAAAGTCGATTTCTACTAAGGACACCGTCTGGGCATGTGGAAGGACGAGTGAAGATATGAGGGCGCTGGCGACCCTCGCCGATGACATGCTAGTGATGGCGAGATGCGTAAGGCGCTCGAGTGTCATGCGCTTGGGGAGTGTCGCCGGGGGTAACACCTCCGAACAGTGCAACTCGAGTACCTCGAGTGCGGGCGCATTGGCCAGGAGTGTCGTAATAGGGTCAAGTGTTATGCCGCTGGGCGGCCGAAAATACAAGTGGGTGAGCTTGGCGAAGGGTCCGAGACATGGTGGGGGCAGATAGACGAAATGACGCAGGACCATACCCTCCAAAGAAGGGAATGTTCCGAGCACGCTACTGCACACGATGATGGGACTACTTGAGATGTTATTCGATATTGCAAGGCCTCGAAGAAGAGGCATGTCGTGTCCAAGGAGTTGGAAAGCCTCGTCCATCGAGTCGATATCGTTGGCCCACACGTCGAGTTGG
>BACB01004915.1:0-23686 GCA_000338015.2 Ganoderma multipileum BCRC 37180
AGCTTGACCTTCTCGATCTTGACGCCCTCCTTCGCCTCCCACACCTCGAACCCAACCTTCTTCTCACCCTCACCCTCGCCGAGGTCGACGTCGAAAGTGACGATGCGGCGCGCAGGGATGGGAGTCTCCTTGAGGACGGCAGGGATCCACTGGCCCCCAAGCGCGCCCTCCGCTCCCTCCTCTGGGAAGAGGAACCCGACCGTCTTGGACGTCACCTTCGCCTGCGTGTACTGGTGCCCATGCGTGAACGACGCCTTGACCTCGCGCTCCTCATCAGTCCCCTCCGCAAGCTGAGCAAGGATCCGCGCCTGCAGCGCGCACCCGCGCGCCAGGATTGTCGTCGGGTCCCCAACCCCGCCCCCGACGACCGTGCCCTGCGTGAACGGCGTCACGACGGTCTCCGCGAAGCCCAGCGCGAGCGCCTCGTCGAGCCCGGGCAAGCTCGCGGACCCGCCGACGTACACGACCTCGTCGACGTCGAACAGGTCGAGGCCGGCCGCGGCGACGAGCTCGCGCACTTTTGCGCACACGCGGTCGTAGATCGGGCGGACCTCCATGTCGAAGCGCATGCGCGTGATCGTGCCGGTGAAGTCGAGCCCGTCCTTGAGCGACTCGACGGAGCACGTCGCCGTGCCGGGCGACGCGGAGATCGTGCGCTTCGTGTGCTCGAGCGCGAGGCGCAGCTTCGCCTCTGCGCGCTTGTCCTGTGCATCGGTCGACGGGCAGACGGCGAGTGGGGTCTTCGTCTTCTTGGTGAACTCCTTGGCGAAGTGCTTGATCAGGCGGTCGTCGATCGCGTCGCCGCCGACGGTGTGGTCGGAGAGCGTCGCGAGCAAGTGCACGAGGCCCTGGCGGATGGAGAGGAGGGAGAGGGAGAGCGCGGATGCGCCGAGGTCGACGAGCAGCTGCGTGCGGTCTGCGCTGAGGCCGTCGGGCTGCGGGCCGGTCGTCGTTGTGACGGCTGCGGCGCCGGCCTCCTCGAGCAGCTGGAGGACCGCGATGCCGGCGTCGTTCGCGGCCTTCTCGAGAGCGTCCTTCTGTGCTTGTTCGAACCAGCCGGGTACGCTGATGACTGCGCCCTGGACTTTCTTGCCGAGGAAGTCCTCCGCGGACTGGATGAGGGACTTGAGGAAGATGGTAGTGGCCTCGGAGACGGTCACGACACGCTCTACCTGGACGGGTTCGGAGCGCGGAGTAGCGGCAGCAGAAGCGGCGGGGGTATTGGTTGCTGTAGTTGGAAGGGGGGAGGGAGATGCCTGGAGGACCTTGACCTTGTAGGCTGGCTCGTCAGCAATCTCGGGGTGCTGAATGACGGGCGCGGAGATGGAGAGCGCGTTGGAGGGTATCTCGGAGAACCTAGTGAGAGGTCAGTAGATGTGCGGAAGAGTAGTATACAGCCACTTACTTCCTGCCTAGGAGGTTGCGGAATCCGGTGATAGTGTTTTGCGAGTTTTTTACGAGCTGGTGCTTGGCTTGGTTTCCAATGTACTAGACATTGAGACAGTCAGTACAGAAGTGTTTGATTAGATGTTCGCTCCAAGAGACCCCTTCGAGACCACATCCTAGTTCCGGCCCATGCCCTATACGACGCTCACAGTAGCACCGTAGGGAAACTCCACACAAGTAGGCTCGTAGATTGGACTTAGAAACATGACGATGGGACTTCTAGGGATACAGCGATCAAGGCATACAAAGAACTTACCAGCTCCTCGCCATGGAACGCGATAGCACATGCAATCTGGCGCTCTCCATCCTCGTTGGCAATACAGTCTGCAGATCCTTCCTGCAACAGTCCTAAGCATCTACTCCAAGGGTGATGGCCATGGGACAAACCTTGGTGAGGACGGCGATGGAGGCGTAGGAGTTGCCGAAGTTGATTCCTACCACAGTTGGAATCGATGAGACTTCAATGGGAGCTTCTGCTGTTCCGTTTGGCTGAGCCATTTTGGTGGGACCTAAGAAGACCTTTCCGAGGAAAGAGGGGTATAAGACTCTGAGGACACGGAGGACGACGACGAGTGCGGTACGCAGTAAGTACGAGTATCTGCTCGAGGACGGCCACAAAATTTGGAACAGTTGATTAGATAGGCGCCCATATCATTGAACGCGTCGATCAAGCGCTAACGCCGACGCGTCCTCTCCCTACCACCACCATCTCGCAGGCCCATAAATTCAAAACCTACATCCTCTTTCTGTGAAGCTCATTGTGTGGGCCTTCAGAGCAGACACATATTATCACAAGGTATGATCTCAGACATCGATGGACGGGGCGGTTCGGGCGAGGGGCGGCAAGGAGCTGCAGGATGGGACACTGAATCTCATCGTTGCCAGCTGCGGAAAGCCACCTAGTGCAAAACAGAATGTCGTGCGGTCATATCGGAGACATCGCCCGTCTGCAACCACCTAAGCTTTCGCAGTCGGTTCACCGCGAGGAGTGCACCCAGTGCTTCGACAACCAAGTGCGAGACCCTCCTCTAGTGGCGAAGGCGCTCACTGACAGCTCTCCCCAGGATAGCCCCCTCGGGATTGACGTCTGCTTGACCTGCTTCAACGGAGGTTGCTTGGATAGGGAAAGACATCATGCGAGGTCCCATGTCGCAAAAGAAAGACACTCCTTCACCCTCAATGTCAAGCGGAAGCTGAAGCCGTCCGCCAACCGGGTGCGTCTGTCTCGCTATATGCGCTATGTTACCATCGTACCCATTCCGACGCGACCAATACGCGTCAGGTCGAGGACGAGGAGCCGCCTGCCAAAATGAAGAAGCTCGCTATCGTCGAAGAGCGCGATGAGGACAAGTACGAGCACCGAACCGCCTTCAAGTGCTGGAAGTGCGACCCCGAGTCAGGCCGGGAGTTGCCAGACGCGTCTGTCGACCCACACGTCCAATCTCTCATCACCGGAGTCATGCAGTCGCTATCCTCAGCCCGCCAGTCTGAGGTCAAGGCCTGGGAAGAGGAGATTGCGGCGTGCGAGCATACTCTCATGCTTGAGCAACTCGTTACTGGGCCCATCGCGGCTTCTGGTAAGTACTCTTCATTCCGAGGTACCTGCTATGATATGACTGCTCATATATGCGCGCGTATAGGCTTGGCGCATTGTACGAAGTGCGATCTCAAGGAGAATCTTTGGTTGTGCCTCACATGTGGTTCGCTCGGATGTGGTCGTCAGCAATACGGTGGTGTGGGTGGAAACGGGCACGGTCTCCAACATTATGAGGAAACCAAGCACCCGGTCAGCGTTAAGCTCGGCACGATCACGCCTGAGGGCACCGCGGGTGCGTTACCCGCCTCTACCTACAGGAAGTTATTTGTCTTACTCTCCATTCAGACATCTACTGTTATGTCTGTAATGACTCGAAACTCGACCCCGATCTTGCGAGACACCTGGCGAACTTTGGCATCAATGTCCAGACACAGACAAAGACGGAGAAGTCTATGACGGAGCTCGTAAGTAGTTTAGTCTCTAAGCTATGAGCGGTTTATCGATCGTCCTTCTGTCCAGCAAATCGAGCACAACCTCAAGTTCGACTTCTCTCTTACCGGGGAAGACGGCAAAGCACTGGAGCCTGTTTTCGGCCCTGGGCTGACTGGCCTTTCCAACCTCGGTAACAGGTATGTCTGCCTTTTCTCGTATGTCGTCCGCGCTCTCAAACATCCGTAGCTGTTACATGGCGTCTGTCATCCAGACCCTTTTCTCCCTCCCCCCGTTCCGCGAGCGCTACCTTCCCACCGCAGCAACGCACTGGGAACTCTGCCAAGAACCGCTCCCCGCGAGCTGCGTCGACTGCCAGATGCACAAGCTCGCCGACGGCCTCCTCTCCGGCCGCTACTCCCACCCGCGCCCGCACCCCAGCCCGTCCCCGTCCGCCCCAAAAGAGACGAATCCGCTCGCGCACGACTCCCCGACGCCCGTGTTCCAGGAGGGCGTGCGGCCGGCGGGGTTCAAGGCGCTCGTGGGCAAGGGCCACGAGGAGTTCGCGACGATGCGCCAGCAGGACGCGGAGGAGTTCTTCACGCACCTCGTCTCCGTCCTCCGGCGCCACGCGAAGCGCCTGGGCCTCGATCCCGCGCGCGAGCCGACGGAGGTGTTCGCGTTCGGGATGGAGCAGCGCCTCGAGTGCGGGGAGTGCAAGCGGGTTAGTTATCGCGTGGATCCGGCGGACGCGGCGAGCGTGCCGGTGCCCGCGCGGGAGGTGGGGAAGGACGCGGAGGGGAGGACGGTGTATGGAGAGGTGAGGTTGCGGGAGTGCTTGGACGTGCTTACGGGCGCGGAGGCGCTGGAGTATCAGTGTCCAGGGTGCCAGAAGAAGGTTGTTGCGACGAAGTGAGTGTGTTGATGTTTGGGGTTCTGTGTGTGCGAGCTCATTGGGGGCTGTGTGCGGAAGGCGGACGCGGTTCACGACGTTCCCGCAGGTCCTGGTCGTCCACGCGAAGAAGTTCCAGCTCGTGAACTGGGTGCCTTCGAAACTCGGTACGTCTCGCTGGCATAAGTGCGAGTTCCGGTTTCGTGACCGACGCGACGCCTTGTAGACATCCCGGTCATTCTCCCCGAAGACGACGTCCTCGTGCTAGATGAGTACCTCGGGCGCGGACTACAGCCAGGCGAGACTGAACTCCCCAAAGACGAACCAGGTACGTCATCCCAAGCCAACCATCACCCCCAAACGCTGACCCTAGCACTCAAACAGCAGCCCCAGGCCTCCCACAGTTCAACGAGGCAGCGATGGCCCAGCTGGAAGCGATGGGCTTCCCGACCGTGCGCTGCCAGAAGGCGCTCCTCGCGACGGGCAACGCGGACGCCGAGGCCGCGATGGAGTGGCTCTTCGCGCACATGGACGACCCCGACATCGACAGCCCCATCGTCCTCCAGTCCCAGGCCCAGGCGGGAGGTTCTGGGGGCGCGGGAGGGGGAGGGGGGCCGGAGCCGGCGGCGGAGCAGGTGGCGATGTTGGCGGATATGGGCTTCTCGGAGGGGCAGGCAAGGAAGGCGCTCAGGGAGACGGTGAGTCTTTTCTTGCGTTTGGGTATTTGCTGCATATCGGGTGTCGGGGTGTCGGGATCTCTGGGTGGAGGGGATGGACTGGCGAGGCACTCGGTGCGCGCGCCTGGTTATCTCTGCGCTGCTTCTGCTTGCGGATGCGGGGCGCGAGCGTGTGGCTGGGATCTCCGGTCGAAGTTGTCGTTGGCGCTGGGTGTTGCACACCACGGCGCCGCGCGGCTTCAATGAAGGCCTGACGAAATGTCAACGCTCCTTGACGTCACCCGCGTATGCCCTGTCCTGTTTCCGAGTAGATGCGGGGATGTCTTTGAGTCATGGCTGGTCCTCTGCGGGCAAGACGCTGGCAACCACACTGAGGCAAGCGCTCCGTTCGCGCAACATCGCGGTTTGAACATCCCCAGATAGGCCCGCCATATTTGCCATCTTTGGGGCGTTCTTGGGATGGGATAACAAGAGCCTCCGAGGGTCTGCTTCATATCAGAGCAAGCGTAGTTCGAAAGTTCGTCCGAGAGATCGGACATTGTGGTGTGGCCCTGGGCGATGTTTAGATTTCGGACATTGGTACGTTAGGCGCGGTTAGCACCAATATTCTTGCTGAGACGTCGACAAGACTACGGTGATAAGGATGACTCATGTCTTGTGGAGGAAATCTTCGTGCTTTGCTTTTCGTAATACTTATCTTGTCGAGGGCGATGTAGAAGTGGGCGGGCGGAAGTCGTTGCTAGACCACGCAGTAGCTCCAGATCCCGATATCTCCGATGCCGTATCATTACTCGGTCTCTTTGGGTGAACGCCGTCTAATATCCCTTGTTGCACACGCTTATCTTACTACTTTGTCTCTAGGGCGGCAACGCGGAACGCGCGGTCGAATGGCTCTTCTCGCATCCAGACGATACCGGCGAGGAAGCGACCTCTGGCTCTTCCGCGGCCGCCCCAGGGCCGCAGATCAGCGGGAGTTCTGAGCTCCCCGCGCGGTTCCGTCTCAAGGCGTTCGTCTCGCACAAGGGCCCCTCCGTCCACTCTGGACACTACGTCGCGCACATCCGGACGGACACGGAGGGGTGGGTGCTATTCAACGACGAGAAGGTCGTGAAGGCGGATGCCGAGAGCGTACGGGAGCTCAAGAAGCTCGCATACCTGTACGTCTTCGAGCGGGCGTAGGTGTCGGGTGGCGGCATGCGAGGTCAAGAAGCCACGGCGTCTTGAGTGTGGCGTGAAGCCTTGATCACCCAAGCCTGGACGGGGATGACCTTGAGACTTGGGCAGAGGGCGGAAGATGAATCATGAGACGATGATGATAGGTTGCCGGACGCGCGTAAGCCACGAGTGCGGGGAAGGGGCCTGGCAGCTGGGCAGAGAAGATTCAGAAATTACGTTGTAATCCAGGTAGAAATCGGCCTGCCGCATATATGATGCTACGCCATGAAAGGAGACGAAAGAGCACCAGGGTGTGCTTTCGGCTTCAGATTTAGAGCAGAGTGGCGGCCTGCGGGAGGTTTGAAGATGGTGCCTCGTGCAGGGAGCCAATCTGAAGGGGCCGGATATGACAGAAGATCATAGAGGATGATGTAAATGCAGCACTTGGCCATTTCAAACTCCGACGCGCAAAGCTTTTGCACGCGCTCCAGATTTCTCAATCCCCGGCCTTTGTCTGCTCGACCCCATCCCTGTCTCTCTCCCTCTCTTTCCTGCGCATTACCTCGCTCGAAACCCCCGACGAGCACGCCGTAACACCCCGCGCAGACACCATGTCCGTCAACATCCCGATCAACCAGGTCGATCCGACCGCCCCGACCCCACAAAACACCCCCCTCACCCATGCACCGATCGCGCAGGGCCTCTCCCGCCCGACGGTGCCCGACATCTCGGAAGACAACGAGCCCGACGAGGAGGAGCCCTCGGGTGCGATCCAGCAGGCGATGCTCGGCCTCGTCCACGGCAAGCTCTCCGGGCTCGTCGGGAAGAGCTCGGGCTATGTCGAGAGCCTCCCGGTCGAGGTCAAGAAGAACATCGAGGCGCTCAAGGGCGTGCAGGTCAAGCAGGTCGAGCTCCAGAACCAGTACAAGCGCGAGTGTCTCGAGCTCGAGAAGAAGGTGTGCTCCCTGTCTTGGTTTTTTCTGGTCTCTTGTCTCTGCGGGGAACAGTGGAGCCGCGATGAGGAGGATCGGGCTCCCGGAGAGGGTGATTGTCGGGCGATCTTGTCGTAGTCAGAGCACGCGAATTTGATCGCCGAATACGCTGTAGTGTGGCGATCCGCGTTTCATTCAGACGTGCTTCAATTGCATGTCGTAAGGACGCGGACGGGCATTGTGCGGGGCAGCCAGGCGAATCAAACTTTTTCGCCTTCGGAAGCGGGCCATCGCATTCGTTTCTATCGGACACCCCTTCTGCGATGCTTCGCGATGCGCTCGAAACCAGCCGCTGCGTTGTGTAGGGATACATGATCCGATTTCTTGACGGTGGCGTTGCAGACGTCGAGGATTTGACGCGTGTTTGCTCGACTCGCCTTTATGTTCCCTGCGGATTTGTTCTCCTACATCGACCATATGAGACTCACGACCGTTGTTTATAGTATCTTGCTCTCCAAAAGCCGCTGTATGAACGCCGCCATGCGATCGTCTCAGGTACGGCACAACCCACGCCTGAGGAGGTGGAGGCTGGCGAGGAGCAGTCGATCAAGGACGATCCCGACTACACTCGTCTCCCCAAGGACGTCCAACCTGCCCCGGCCGGTATCCCCGAGTTCTGGCTTACCGCTCTCCGCACGCACGTCCACCTTGGCGAGATCATCACCGACCGCGACGCGGAAGCGCTCAAGGCTCTTACCGACATCCGCATCGAGTACCTGCCAAGTACAGAAACTAAGCCCGGGTTCAAGCTGCTTTTCGTGTTCGGGCCAAATGATTTCTTCGAGAACGAGGTGCTCGAGAAGACGTATCTGTACCAGGAGGAGGTCGGCTACTCTGGCGACTTCATGTACGATCGCGCGATCGGCACGGAGATCAAGTGGAAGGAGGACAAGGACTTGACGAAGGAGTTCGAGGTGAAGAAGCAGCGCAACAAGAGTGAGTGCAGCTCGCTTGGGATTTAGACTTTTTACCTTTGCTGATCCGTTGAACTCGCTCTCTCACACAAGACACGAACCGTACGCGACTTGTCAGGAAGGCGCGCCCCACCGCGTCGTTCTTCAACTTCTTCTCGCCACCACAGCCACCTTCCGACGAAGCCATCGAAAACGGAGACCTCGAGGAGGACGAGCTTGAGGAGCTCGAGGAAAAGCTTGAGATCGACTACCAGCTCGGCGAGGATCTCAAGGAGAAGGTGCGTCAAGCAATGCTTCGGGTTCGAATAACTCCCTCTGACGTCATTCGTTGTTGAAATAGATCATTCCCCGCGCGATCGACTACTTTACTGGCAAGGCACTTGAGTTCGAGGACTTCGACGACGAGGACGACTTCGACGAGATTGACGATGACGATGACGATGAGGACGAGTTTGAGGATGACGTATGTTTGTACCGTGTTTCTTAACTTCCCTTGCATACTGCTGACCTATACGTGTGCCTGTCCAGGATTCCGACTCGGACGGTGACGTCCCAGCCAGGAGACGCGGACCGCCCAAGGGGCGCGGCGCCGGCGCAAATCAGAACACGAACCCCGAAGAATGCAAGCAGCAGTGATTCGCATCTCGCTCGCCTAATGCACACGTACGATACATATGACTTCGCCTTGACACTTCTTGCTCTTGCTGTGTCTGCTGTTCATGTCTGCTGGGGCTTGAGCGAGGTGGAACCCCCGCTCGGTTGTGTGTTTCGGCTCTTAACGTCTTCGCTTTCCCCTTCCCTCCATCCCTCCCTCTCCTCCGCTCTATCGTAAATCGGAAGCTAGTCACCACGAGTTACAAGTTACGAGTTACGAATTACCGTGTAGCCATCCATCCTTAACCTGATTTCCTTCCCCGTCGTCGACCTTTTCCCCCCTCCCCTTCCCCTTCCGCCGTTCAAGCTTCCACCTCCAAACCCATCACCTCCGTCGGTCTGTTTCCTGCTGACATATAAAGTAAAGTTGTAATCCGTTACGTCCTTCCGCCATTCCGTGTATTACGAAATTCTTTCGAACTGCACAAGCTTAAGACGTCGGGCTATTCGGGGCCGTTGCGCGCGGGTCTCCTCCTTTATGATCAGGTTCGGCTCCGCTCGACTTTTAGTCTTCTTTCTGCGATTTCTTCCCTTTGCAGCATCTTTAGGTCCAGCTTAGAACCTCCGGTTATACACAGTAGCCGGAGACGAGATGGGTAAATATGGCACAACGGGGGGTCTCGGTGGAACCACGGCGTGCCGTTTCCCACCTCGTGAGGCGGGCCTGCCACTGGTTTCTCGACATCGATGGTTTGACATTGGGCTGCACTCACCTGCCTGCAGGATGTCGGACGCGGCTAACCCGCTAGACGGCGTCGAGGCGTATGTGTTCGACGTGTTTGGCACGGTCGTGGACTGGTACGGGAGCGTCACGAGGGCTCTTGAGGCGGGCGCACCGGAGTCGATGAAGGATGAAGGTGAGATGGATAGATCCGTTTGAATTCGGATTATCTGTACAGTACGTTGTTGATGAACGCGCTCTTTCCGTTAAAGACTGGGGAAGCTTCGCGAAGGAGTGGCGGAGAGGATATGGGGAATATACGTAGGTCTAGTCTCCTTCGGCACGGTCCCAACCATGGCCAGGCTCAGGGCGCAGTGATCTTGATTTACGACGTTTGCGGTAGGCGTCGGGTAGCCCACGGAGGGGAGGGGTCGAACAATGCGGACGTCATGCATAGAGAGGTAAGGAGTCCCGCGCTGAGTACGCCCATACTGTCGGTATCGGGTTGACAGGAACGACCGTTCCTTAGATCCTGGACGGCATGCTCGAGTCGCCTCGGTGGAAGCACCTCGCGCTGGTGTGGGATGACGCTCGGAGGGATGAACTCGTGCAGTTCTGGCACAGGCTTGATGGTGAGATGCTACTTATCTCCGAATGGGGGGAGACGACGTTGAATGACCGATTGGATTTCCTTAGGATGGTCGGACAGCAGCGCTGGTTTATATGCGATGAAGCAGAAGGCGATTATTGGGACCCTGTCGAATGGGAACGTACGCCTCCTCGTTGACATGGTAAGCAAGCCTAGTTGTATGTCATACCGTATCCTGAAGTGTTGCATAGGCCAAGCATGCAAGCCTTCCTTGGGACATCGTATTCTCGGGCGAGCTCCTGGGTTCGTACAAACCGTGAGCACTCAGCGATACTGATACTTTACTCGCATCAACGGATACTAAGCATCGATTTCCACGGACGCGTGCAGAAACCCCAAGACCTACTTAGGATTTGTGCATCACCTGGGTATCTCCCCTGAGCGGTGCGCCATGGTCGCAGCCCACATATACGACCTGCGTGCCGCAGCAAGCCACGGGATGAAGACCGTATACGTTCGTCGGCCGACAGAAGACGCAGATGTCAGAGATAGTGTCAAGAGGAAGACGGATGGTGGCGAGGTCGATGTGGTCGTGGACTCGTTCGAGGAGTTGGCTGCTTTGATGCCGTGAAGTTGAGCCTGGAAATGGCCTGCGCGTTTTGGATGGTATTGATTGATATACAATCTACACAAGGTCGCAACGGAGAATGATTTGTGCTGCCTGCATGATGCTTTACTTGGTGGGCTTCTAGACGATGCTTGTGGACTTAGGATCGACGTCTCGGGCCCCTATCGATGTCCTGATACCACTCTTACGGGATGGGAGCGTTGTTAATGTTATGACGTTACGGTAGTTCTTGTGGTTACTTGCGGATGCTGCACCGGCAGCGACTCAGTAGAGATGTTGTGACTCCGCCGATCATCGGTGCCCGAGTCATCTGTCGGATTGAGAAATTTTTACACAATACTAGCTCATCATATCTGCCGCTTGTATTCGAGTTTGTTTTGGTGGGGCATAGGTTGGATAACAGCAGGTAACAGCATAGGATGGTTGAAATTGATGACCTTCCTGATCGGGCAGCTGAACGCGCGCGTGGGAAGGGCGGCTGCGCGGGGCCAACGCGGGACATGCGTCGCGTCGCGGGTGCAGCGCGTCCTTGTCCTTCACCCTCACGTCCCTCTCATAATTGGCTCGCCGTCTCGCTTGTCGGCGGCGGCAGCATGCCCGACGCCTCGTACTCCGCACTCGCGAACTGGGATGGAAGACTCTCGGCGCCTGGCAGCGTCAACGGAGACGAACTTCCCTCAGGGTCACGGCCATCCCCCAGCCCGCCAAGCGCTTCTCAGCGAATCGATCCATCCCCCAACGGATTTTCCCATGCGCCTGGATCGAGTACCATTGTTGTGGGACGGGGCGGAGTAGTTGACTCTCCAAATCTGCTCGCGGAGCGCACAGAGAGGGGTGCGGGGAGCGCGTCCGAGAAGGTGTGTGTCGACGTGCGAATCGGTTGGTGCGAAGCGGACGAGGGAATATTGATGATAATGATTACGAGTAGGACGCGACGCGACCAAGGCCGAGCCTTGAGCACCTTGACCCTCAACCTGCATCATCAGCAGAGGTATGTCGGTTGGTTTACGCTCTGCATACATACCCGCTATATTTCAAGGATCGTCTGGCGTTACCATTAACGACTGTTGAACAGTCGGGACCCGTCCCCACGATCGACAGCGCCGAGCAGCAAGTATCCCGCCGCCCACAAATCTCACCAGCACGTCACGCTTCATCCCAGAAACCGGCGAGTAGGGGTTCCCGTCCGGGATTGCGTTCTCCGACGCTGGACAAACGCCAACGCTCGCGTTCACGTCCACCAGCGCAGGACGACGACGCAGATTCGCTCATGGACGCGGATGGAGAGACCGATCACGAAAGCGTAGCCTCCATCTATCCCATCCAGAACGCCGCCGAATCATCCACATCTACTGCCAACGTGAGCAGGCATTGTTTCGCCAATCTGACGGTCTTTCTCATTCTTTTTATTGCAGACGACTACGCGCGGTTCAACAGAGACGACCGTCGTTACGCAGACGCCTCCGGTCCATAGGAGACAGAAGCCGCTTAGCAGGGGCGGATACACGAACGAGGTACCCGACGGTGCGGAAAAGGCCCTCGTTTCGCGATCAGTGAGTCCATTCGTTTCACGAGATCCAAGTCGGCCAGATATCGACATCTCGCACGCGACGTCTCTGTTCAGCCCTCCCTTCCACCCTGCCATCATCATCCTCCTGAAAACCGCTCCCCTTCCCGCATCGCTACACCTACCGTCTTACTTCCATCCGCGCCACCTGCCGCAAGCCCCAAAGCGATGTCGGTCAAGGATCGCATGGTGAGTCCTCAGCATCTCCTTGTGCCGTGTAGACTGCACACTTCCAAAGCTTGACTGGATCGGTCTCTATACCGGGACGCGGAGGTCTGTCCTCAGCACTAATTTTGTCTCCGCCCCTCGACCCCTCGACCCTATCCTATCTATCCTTGACGCTGTTCCATAAGGGTTTCATGAGGGCAGACTCCCTTCCACTACCTAGGTTCTGGTCATTTCAAGGGGGGGCCGTCTGGGCTGGGCCAACCTTTCGGCGTGCCGGTTTCGTGAACTCAGTTCGCCCACTACTCTTGTTACCGTGCAGGACAGGTTGCCTTCATCTTCAGCGACAAATCGGTCGTTACGGCCAGAGGTTGTAGCCCGGCCTTTATGCCTGGGGATAGGCCTTGGCATTGCTCCAAGGGGGATCACATTTTCACGGGCGGAATCTGGATCGATTGTGCAGTCTACACGGGCATCCCTCCGAGTTCATGTTCATCCTCTCACTGAACACCTCGCACCCCGCAGTCCCCGCCGCGCAAGGACCCCGACCCCATCAACATCAACACCAACGTCGACTCCCTACACTCGAGTCCGCTGACCTCCCCAGATATACCAATCCGCGACCTCCCGCCCGCCCCATCTTCCTCGGCACCCACGGTGTCTGTGTCTTCCTCGAACCCCACGGCATCTTCCTCGAACCCCAGACCCGCGAAAAAGCGCCGGCTCAACCGCGCGTACGTCGAAGTCCCGCCCCTGCCGCCCTGGCGCCGGCGCGCGTCCTACGTGCCCGTGCCGAAAGTCTTCGAACAGGCGTTCGAGAAGGACGGGGACGTCGACGTTGACATGGGTGCGGGTGCGGGTACGGACTACGCGGCGGGCCTCGGGGCGGTGCTTAACAGCGCTGCGGCCGTTAATGGGCGGGATGTGTCCTTGTCCCGAGGGAGGGCTTACTCGAGTGGACGCCTGGTGCGGGCTTCGAGGGCGCATGCCAGAGAGTCGTTGACGACGGCGAGGGAAACACTGAGTGCGAGGGGTGCAAGCGTTACCACGGCGGTGTCGAAGAAGCGAGGGAGACCGGCAGCGACGAAGAACGGCGCGCAGAGGCTGAGAAGTGTAGTGCCAGTCGAGGAGCCGGCACCCAGGATCAAGTCCGGGTCGAAGGTGAAGGGCCAGGGAAAAGGGAACCGTAAGGGGAAGGGGAAGGAGAAGGGGAAGGAGAGGGCGCAGGACCCGGACCCAGAACCAGAGGCAGACGGCGTAGAAGGCGAAGATGATGTGCAGGGGGCGCGCCAACTCGTAGAGCCAAAGGAGGACGAAGAACCGCGATATTCAGACGATGTCCTGGGAGAGGACGAGGACCCGGACCTGCCCGCCGACAGCCTGGAGCCGTTCGTGCCGTCAGTGCGGGTCCACATAGGGACGTACCCCCAATCGGTGGACGAGGTGCTGTACGTGGCGTTCCGACGCCTGCTCATTGCGAGTAAGAATTCCGTTTGGCCTCCTCGCAGTGAGCAGAGCGTGACGTCGAGCCCTTCCCAGGCAGCGCCTGTTGTTAATCCGCCTACATCATCACCTTCACCTGCGACACCCTCTTCTCAGCCAGCGATTCCGTCTACTGCGCCACGACCTCCATCCGCCCGACCATCGACATCAGTACCTCGACCCGAGTCGCCGTCCGCCTCTGTTACAGCCAACAAGCCGCCTAAGCCAACTAAGCCATTGCCGAGACGGTCTCACTTGAAGTTAATCGCGCAACGTTCTTCCAACGATGCCTCAGCATTGCCCACCCCTCCTCGACCAGCTGCCGACCGATCTGCGCGGTCCTCCAAGGCGTCTTCTACCCAGGCGCCTCGCCATCCTTCTCATATCTCTCCTGCCTCCTCAGAAGTTGCTCTCGCTGCGAGCGCGGTCCCAACACAGACCACTCTCCCTCCGCCATCTCAATCTCAATCACGTCCAGATGTATCGCAACGAAGCCTTCCGGCACCCAACCGGACCGACCCTAGCCAAGCGCTTCCACCTCCTAGCCCCCATCCTCCGCCAAGCGATGCACGAACGGATTCACAGCAGAGTTTCGACTTTACGGCGCTCCTCACCGACTTCGATGCGCATCCCGCCCCATCTTCCGTGTCTCCCTCCCCTTCTCAATCTCAGCCCTCGTTCCCATCGCTTGAGGCAGTACAACCGAGCCCACCAGGGGGTTTCAAGACCCTGCAGCAAATCCTCACTCACTTCGGGCCCGGCCACAAGCCCGCCTCGCCGAGCGATGATCATCATCGCGATCTTCGGCAGAATGCACCAACCGTAGCTCCGCACGCGACCCCGCCCACCCCAGGAGACAAGTTCCTCAAGTCTATCGGATACGAAGGGACGGAGACGCAGTGCGGCAGCTTCTTTCCGTGGATGCTCGGCCACAGCGCCGGCGATGCTGCCAGTGGTGGAGCGGGCGGCACGATCGACCCTTCGCTCCTTGGGGGACCGCAACCTGAACTCGAGGCCCGGTCGCCCCCGATGTCCCCACAGGACTCGTCCTCTCACTCGCACTCGCACTCGCAGTCATACGCCGAACCCATTGCGGGCCCGTCGCGTGCCCCCGATGCAGAGCTGTCGCTGTCACTGTCACTGTCGCTGTCGATGGAGGTGTCGTCGCAGTCGTCCGCGCAGTCGCACTCGCCGCAGACGCCGCAGGACTCAGACTCGGACGCGCACGACGACGAGCGCGACGACGAGGGCGAGGATCCGGGCGGGGACGTCCCGCTCTCGGTGAGGCTCCAGCGGCAGTTCCCCGCGCTCTCGAAGGACTTGCCTGTGTCTGCTGTCCAGGTGGAGGGCAGGCGGCCGCGCCGGCTGACAGAGCGCGCGCTGGCGATGCGGCATACGCTGGAGATCGACCTTTCGGACGAGGACGCCGAAGGGTTTTCTAGGCGCGCTGTTTCCCCGGCGAAAGGCAAGAAGGGAGCGGGGAAGGGCAAGGGCAAGGCGACGGACGCTGGCAAGGCTCACCAGACCAACGCTGTAGGTAAAGGGAAAGGGAAGGGGAAGGGGAAAGAGAAGGCGGGAGAGGGGGAGGTGGACGACCTGGATGCCGTGTCCATCCGGAAGCTGGCGGCACAGCCGACGTTCTGCCACCAGTGCAGGAACACGAACGCGCGGGAGAAGATGCGCTGCTCGACGATCCGGGCGTCGGGCGATACGTGCGGCCTGCGGTACTGCAACCGCTGCATCGAGAACAGGTGCGAGCCGTGTTTCACTGTTCCTCCAACCCTCCTCCTCCTCCTCCACGCCTCTGCGCCTCTCTCGCCTCTCTGACGAAAGTCGCGGTCCGACAGGTACCCTGGTGTCGCGTTCGATGCGTTCGCGCGCCACTTCGTCTGTCCGCGCTGCCGGGACATTTGCAACTGCACCCAGTGCTGTGCGCGCCGCGGGGAGACCTACATCTCTGCGCGCGTCGGGAAGCTTCCCCCGGCTAACTCGGCTGAGGCGCTGGCACTCATCAAGGCGGCCGAGAAGAGCAACGAAAAGAGTAGGGAGAAGGAGAAGGGCAACGAGAAGAGCGGGGAGAAGAGCAGCGCGCCGGGTCGTGTCGTCCCGCGGCGCATGGTCACACCGCCCGTCCCGAAGTTTGACCTCGTTCCGGGCCAGTTCTTCGGGGTCATCTACGGCTTGGAGGGCGAGCGCATGGGGCCGGGCTTCATGGGCGAGGACAACCAGCGGATCTTGGTGGATTCGCAAGAGGACAGGGAGAAGACGAAGGGGGCGGTGCGTGGCCCCGGTCGACGAAAGCGACGGCCGCGGTACGGCAAGGCCGTCGCGTATATCGGTGAACGACGCGTTCCACCCCTCTCGCTCGCCTCGTCTGCGTCTGCCTCCCTTCCACCCCACACCTGCCCTTCGACATCTCAAGATCCTCAGGGATCTGCTGCACAATATGGAAACGACCAACCTGCTCTCCCGCCTGCTGCGGCCCAGCCAGCCATCGAGCGCGCAAGGTCAATCATGCCCCCTCCCCGTGGCAGGATGTACATCGGCGATCGCTCTGCGCTAGACAAGCGCACGTACGTGCCCATGGACGAGCTCGTGGCGCGCGCGATCCGCGAGGAGGAAGAGGACCTCGCCTGGGGCGGGCCGCTGTCGGACCCGCCCTCGACGGACGATCAAGATGATGAGATGGCGGGCGCGTGTGTTCGCGAGGGCGCGGTGCACAGCACGTTGGACGTGCAGTATGCGATCGCGATCGCGCTGCACACTTTGCAGGGCTCGCCGAAGGACCAGGCGAAGGTCGCGGCGGCTGCCAGTGACGCGGTGAGGAGCTAGTCGGGGGAGGGAGTTCGACGATGTTGTTGGACGTGGACGTGTTTGTTGTGGGGCGTCGTTCGTGTTCGTTCGTCTTGACGATTTTTTCTTGATTTGTAGAAGTCTACTTATTTGTAGTGTTTCTTGCGAGTGGGGATGTTGCATTCCGGTGCGTGTACGGTACATAGGGTGTGTCGAGCTCAGATGTATCTAATTCGTGGTAACCTACTTGGCCGACACTAATAATCCTACAAGAGCATGTTACAAGTTGTGTATCTAGTGCTTGGTATCGAGTGACCCTGCGGGGTATTTTGTCTGATGAGGGAGCGGGGATATCGATGAGTGCGGCTGAGGAGAGGAGGGACGAAGGTGTCGTCCGAATCGGAATACAGTAAGTGAATGTGATGCGCAGGCATAGCGGATACATTCCAGTCGACGAGGAGGGTAAGTGAACCGGGAGTATTCAAAAAATCGAGTTGAATGGTCCTATGATTGTCCCCCACGTGCGACAGTGCGCAATCTCCTCTTTGAAGTCGTATTGCAGGACGTGTTTAACCGTTGAGGCGGCCTTCCGTCGCTCCTGAATATTGTAGAGGCTTGACAGACGGCGGTGTATGCGCCAGTCCGCGCAATATATCCATGCCCCGAGGAGAAGTCTCTGTAGACCGTTGATAGGAAGGTATAGAATTGGACGTCCCGTCCATCGTGCGAGCATCGCAATTGGGGTGAAAAGTATGAAAGGGTAGAGCGCATATCCTCCTATGTCCTACGAAGTTGTCAAATCCTGTGGTGAGTGCCGGTTTCAAACGAACCAAATAGAGGCAGATCCGAAGAGGGCACTCACTTCTTCGCGAAAACGGTTGGCGAGGTGCGTCATACACCGTATCCAGTCGTCCGGTTCGGTGTCAGGTATCAACGCATCGCGCCTGGTCATGCCTTTCATCCCAACAAACATCGTCAAAGCTGTAGCCACCCAAGTGGGGTCATCCGACCATAGGTTGTCGTGCCACCAAACGGCTTTCTGCCAGAAACCGTAGGTGTCGTAAACATCTAATCAAGCAGGTTGAGTTGAAATTTCTCGTCCGCGCCGCAATCGTCCTCCACTCACCATCACGTAATCTGAACCAAGGAACCCCAGCCTTGAGCTCTCTGACGGTGTCCTTGACTTTCTTTCGAAAATTATCGTTCTCGGGGTGTCCCAGCACTCCCCTCATCCGGTACGCCCCCAGCTCGACAACGAGAAGGTCCTCGTCTTTGAATATGATGTCACGCTGCATAACCATGCTGTCTATGGTCATAGATAGCACAGTGCCGAGGAGGATGTACATTTCCGATAGCCGCAGGGAGGTTAGTCGTGGGCGAGGCCCCAGTGGTCTGTGGCGTCGATAGCGACCATGGGTGGCGTACGCGACGGCGCAGACGGGCAGAGGAAGGAAGGTGAACCACTATCGTCCACGATCATAAGCAGTTAATCGACTTGAATTTGAGGATACACGTAAGGCTGGACTTACTGGAATGCGCCGTGCCTTGGGGTATTGAGACGGGCTCAGCTCGACCGGTGGGTCTGATGCTGGATGCCTTGTCGAAGTTATGTCTTCATACGAATCGGTAGACCTGTTCGAAAATGTTGGGGAGATTTGCTTGGCATGAGACGCGAAATACTCCGCGACGCCCATATTCAAGAGGTTATGGTCCTGAGCAAGCCGTAAACCAGCGCCAGACCCTCCGCCACCATGCCCAGGAGCGTGCGACATCCTCGCGGCAAACTGGTCGGAGCTCGGGCCGTCGCTCGCGAGTGCAAAACAAAACGTATCGATTCCCCGAATCTCTCGATTTCTCATACCAACATCGTAACGATCACCAAGGGCCCTGGATTGTACATGCATCGTCCATCGCATGAGATCGCGCGAGAAAACGAACGCCGTTCAGTATCCCGACATCTGACTTGCCAATATCCGTGGTCGACGCGACGTTGCGCGCAATCTTTCCACTTCCCCCATCCCAGCGTATTCGGATGCTCCCCGCGCCCATCATACGAATCGTTGTTATAGACCGAGTCCCCTCTCTGCCTCGGATATATCTCGCCAGAATCGACGTGGTCGAAAATACCTGTCTCCTCGTAATTCGGCTCTGGCTCGCCGTGCGTCCACCTCTCCTTCCAAGCAGACGAATGCTCGCTATCCACGCGGATGCGCAGCTTCCGCAGACGCCGGCCGTTCCGGTCGCGCTGTGCTAGTACAGGGGCGAGGAGTTCGCAAAGCTCCAGGGGGATGACGTTGACGATGAGCTCGAGGTGGGCGAGGTTAGGAAGGAGAGGCTCGGGGCTGCCAGCGTCGCCCTCCAGGATGTCAACGACCACTAGAGCAAAGTCCATGACACCACCCTCGTCAAGCTCATCGCCGTTTCGTGCATGGTGCTTTAGAAAAAGCGTGGAGACCATGGCATGCGCACGGCGAGGTGAGATAGAAGATCTATGGCAACCTCCCATGTGAAGGCTTGGAAATGGAACTCCTCGACGTCGGGTAGCAGCAGCATCATTGGGAAGCCATCAAACAGCCAAGCTGTCTCTTCCACGTACGGGAGATACCTGGCGATGTTCATCACCAGCAACAGATCGTTTTCGTGGTGCGCCGTGCACATGAAGTTGTGATCCCCGAAGTCGAGTGCCAGACAGTTGACCATGCATGTGGTGAGGGTGCTCAGAAATAGCAGCATTGATGCTAAGATTCCATCCCGTGGAGAGAGTACTGTGACTTTCTGTTCAAGAAAGGTGAGGTTAGGAGTCTCTAAGGAGGTCAATAGGTGGTGGCTCATGGCGGGGGTAATGTCTTTGATGTACACACTGTGCAAGCAAGGAAGGCTCACTGATAATGATGTCCGAGCAGCCAGGTGGCAGGGGAGTTTGAGTGATTCTTCCCAACGGATGATGTCCAAAGTCTCGAGGGTAGGGGCATTTCTCAGGAGGTCCAGGATGTTAACAATCAAGATCAAACAGGCACAAGTGAGTGAGTTGTGGCAGGATATGTGTGGGGACAAAGAGGGTGTGCTTCAAAAACATTGCCTTGACAGCAGGCAAACATGCGAGAGTATTGATCAGTAACACCAGTGCTTCCGTAGTGCTGATTCGGGGGCAGGAAACCGAAAGGACGTAGACGTTAGGCAAGTTGACCGCCAAGATATCCTGCAACATGGGGGCAGGATTGGGATCGAAAAAACTGCGTCCACCGAAAATGTCCAGCTCGCAAATGCATGTGGCATTGTTCGTGACAATAGTTTGGAGCATGGAGCCTTCGTGAAGGTGTCCGGATAGATGAATGGACGTGCCTTGGGATCGGTTTAACAACACAGGTGCGAAGGTGTCTTGGTGCTCCAAGTCAATGTCTGTCCATAAGGAAGGGGCTTCAGATGCAACTGTATGCCACTTGTGACATACTAACATCGCAGCAATGAGGGGCTTGTAGGAAGCGAATCTGGAACTTGAAGTTGAACTGCCGTATAGACGACGGGGAATCGGCTGATGCCTAAGGTGGGCGAAAACCATGCAAAGCACTTCCAGAGGAAGTCGATTGATGGGGATGGCGGGGGAATAGCTTCGAATTCGCCTCATTTGCATCATAGCCAGCCGTGTGTCTCGCTCTAGGGTTTCGATCTATGGATCCGTATTCAGTACGTACTTTTTGGCACTCACATGTTCAAGGTCGAACGCACAATTCCCTCCCTGTAGACTCGTGAGCAAGGAGTCACATAACATAGGCGCATGCAAGGCTCACTCTACAATAACCCTCCCATTCTGCTGCAATAAGGCCGTAGTCTGGCTCAAGAGTTGTTGCACAGTAGCGACGACGAGCGAGACGCTTGCCATGTCTGGGCCACTTGCTGGGCCAACATGTGTTAGTATGTCGATCGTTTTGACAGCCGCGAACGCCGGGGTCTGTAGACGGCACATCAGATACCTTGAGCGAGCAAGATTATCGCATGGAGGCATACGTTTATCCGCAGGAGTAGCTGGTTTGGGTGACTAGTAGCCTCTGAGGAATAGGAGCGAAGACAAGTTCGGGTCGGACTAGCGCTAGCGCCCATTACTGCCGGCGCTTGCCAGTGGTGGGTCGCTCTAACGCTCAATTGGCAGCTGCAGGTTGAGCTCATTCATGAATGCATGATCCATCACTTCACTTACCTGCTCGTGACCGGTGGTAGTACAAAATGAGGTTTAATATGCCAAAGATCTGTAAATTAAGAATAGACCACTGGCAGTGTTTCCACTGACCAAGTGGGTGACGATGCGCGATGCGACACAACCTCCAGGTTCCCACTTCCAAATCGCTGACGGTGCTATACGAGACCTGCAGCCTATTATCTACGAGAATGATTCCCAGGCAGTCGAGATCACCAACATCCATGCGCCGGAGTACGTCGCGTATATTCAACCTGAGACCGTGAACCCCTGGCAGTACCGATTCGACGACCGGCCGGATCGCCTCGAACTGGTTGTCGCGCTAGCTGGTACGAGCTTGTCCTAGGAATATGGCTGGCTTGTGATCTCTTTCAAGGTAAACATTACATTTCGCCGATACTTACAAGGCCCCCATCATAATATAATCTTCAATGGCCAAGCTCCGGTATCCCGGGCCATACCAGGCTCAGCGTCCCGTGCCAGTGTAGTTCAAGACCAACGACCTTGTACAAATGCCCCGTGTCCTGGCCTGATCCAAACATCAGCCATGGCATGGGAGCACCATGAATGAAACCACTTACTAACGTCGCAAATCCACGCCAGGTGCGACACCTACCCGTCACTCTTCCGACTTCCAATACTCATGCTGTGCGCGCCTCACGCAGTCCTTCCATTCTCCCCATCCCACCCTCCGCGTATCGTCGTCGCGATACGAGTAGTCTTCATACGACATACCCCTGCTCCTTGGATAGATCTCGCCGTCATCAACATGCTCGAAAATACCCGTCTCCGCGTACTCCGGCTTCGGCTCGCACAGCCACTTCATCTTCCAGTGGAAAGAATGGCCGCTATCGACGCGGATGCGGAGCTTCCGCAGCCGCCGGCCCTCCCGGTCGCGCTGCTCCAGCGCGGGCGCGAGGTACTCGCACAGCGCCAGCGGGATGTCGCTGACGATGAGCTCGAGGTACGCGAGGTTCGGGAAGAGCACCGGACGGCCGGAGTGCGGGTCGCTCTCGAGGAGCTCGGCGACCGTCTGTGCCAATCGCGTGACCACTTCGGTGTCTTCGTCGTTGTGGATGACGTCGTGCTTGACGATGAGCGTCGAGACTGCGAGCGTGTAGGGTGCGAGGTGGGCGAGGAGGGTCTCTCGCGCGGGCACGTCCCATCGGCCCGTCTGGAAGTGGAACTCCTCGACGTCGGACAACGGGAGCATCGTCGGGAGGTCGTTGCGCAGCCAGGTCCATGTCTCTTCGGGTCCGAGGCCGGGAGTAGTGAGGATTTCCACGTCTAGCGAGACGTTGTCCCCGCGGAACATAGCGTGGACTTGCCAAGGCTTCATGCTGATCGCCAACCGATTGACTGTCCAGGTTGTGAGAGCGCGCGGGACGACGGACGTCGATGCGAACGCGCCTAGTAGGCTCGGGGAGATGGAAGAGAGGTAGAGGAAGGTCAGGGCTGGGACCTCCAAAGGACACATCAAGTGGTGCACGTAGATGGAGGCGAGGCCCCTAATATACACGTTATGTAGGCGGAGGAGGGCCACGGAAGGAGGACTCGACCCCGACGAAGTGATGAGGGCGCGGCAAGGTGCGAAATCCAAGATTTCGAGAGCCGGGGTGTTCCTCAAGAGGTCGAGGATGTTCGAGATGCCAACACCATGCGGCCAAGGTACAAGTGCGTGAGTTGCGGCATAGCCCGAGATGGGACGAAGAGAACATTCCCCAACATCAATGCCTTGAGGGCCGGAAATGATGTTGGGACGTCGGTGAGCAACGGCGAGTGTCGTCTCCCGGCGGGCGCGTCGTCGGAGCAAAGGGACATCGCACGGAGTCGAGGCATGTCAACTGCCAGGATGGACTGCAGCGCAGGCATGGGGGCGACCGACCAAAGATCGAGCTCGCGAATACGCACGCTGTTGTCCTTGATGATCCCTTCGAGCCTAGTGTCCTCAACCGAAAGGTGTCCGTCCAAGCGGATGGGTGCCCCTAAAGATCGGGAGAGCAATACCTCGGCGACGGGCACACGAATGTCGGTCCACAAGGAAGCAGCCCGAGAGGCAGTCGCGCACCACTTGTGGCATACTAGCATTACGGAGATGAGGGGCTTGTAGGAGCTGAACCTGCCACGTGCACGGTCTGCGTACAGGAAACAACGGGTAGAAGGCGGGCCCCTGAGGTGGCCGAAGACCATGCGAAGCAGCTCGGGCGGGAGTCGGTTGATGGGGAGCGCGATTGAGGCGTTTCGGCGCCTTCTCAGTTGCATCATAGCCCGCCGCACGTCCCTCTCCAGAGCCTCGAGCTGATCAAAGGTATTCAGTATACACGCCCGGAGCTGAGCTGAATGATAGTCGAGCGCACAGTTTCATCTCTAGATGTGTTTGTTAGCGTATGGTTACACCAGTTAAGACGTGGACCGCGCACTGAACGACAACTGGTCCGTCTTGTTGTAGAAGGCGCTCGTTTGGCTAAGGAGTTGCTGCACTGTGGCAGCGATGAGGTCCAGGTTGGCCATACGATCTGTAGTAAGTACTTTGAGAGCGATGGGAGCGTGGCGGATTCTACTGGCAGTATGTGAACTGTTCTTTGAAGTCGTAGAATAGAAACATACGGGACTTCAGTTCTCAGGCGTCGAAAGTGAGTTGGGTACTAGTCAATGTACCTTGGGAGTCGGAGGCGACATGTGCCGCTAAATCAAGATCACGAACCAGCGACTACTTACCAACGATCTTCAATGAAAGCACGTACTCTCTGATTTGGATCAAACTTCCCAACGGCTTGATCCGCGATGGTTTGTAGAGGAGTTGGGCTGAGAAAGCTTGTCAGACTCGAAGGTCACAATAGGAGGAGTCTCGAGGTGCGGACGGTCGGCCAGTTACCAAAGAGGTGGTGATGACGTTTACACTTACGCATTAAT
>BACB01004916.1:0-32532 GCA_000338015.2 Ganoderma multipileum BCRC 37180
CACTGTAAAATTCACTTTAAAATTTTGCTTAGGTCGATTAAAATACCGCAAAACTGCCTCAAACCCCTGCGAATGTACTTACAATTGGCACAAAACTGAATCGAAGCATCCAGAAATTACGGGTCACTGGCATAAACACGTCTTAAATTGCTTTTACCGCGGTTCTACAAAAACAGGCTTATTCAAGTCCAGTCCGAGCCCACTCAAGACCAATCTCTGGACACTCGAGTCAAATCGCTACGCAGAGGTATTGAGACCGTTAATCGTGACCTTGGTAGGCGAGGTCTTAGCGGCACCCAAGACGGCAAGTGAACTGAGTGGCTGAGCGATGACGAAGTTCCCAGTGGGATGGATGGGCCCAGCGCCCTTTCGAGCACTCGCCGCTGATTGTGAGCATCGTGTTCAGCGTAGGCGGAACGGTCTCCGCGTAGTCGATGTAAGCAGTCTCGAAGGCGTATCCATCCGACGCCTACGATACGAGAAGGGAGCATGGGCCTTCGCGAGTCTCCGCCATCGTGTATGCCGGCAACTCGTGCAGAGGGATAGCAGATCCGTCCCGGATGTGGACGCTGACATGTCCGAGCGGCGCATCAAGCGTAGTGTTGGTTTGAGATGGAAGCGTTGATGACTTCGTGTGTGTACCAGTCGCGCCAGATGACACGGCCTTGTCCAGGGAATATGCTGCACAGGACAATTTCCATGGTAGTTCAAACGCAAAACAACCAGCTGAGGTAGAGCGGAGTGTATCTTGGATACAACAACTGCAACAGACGTCATCAATCGCAGCAAAGACGAGGGATGAATCACTGGCACGCACGGTAATACTACAATCCACGCTGGCCGGAACGCCCGACATTACCCTTCCCAACAGTCGTGCCTCGCGCCCGGCACAGGATTCTCCCACTCCGCCCATCCCTTCTTGCACGCACTCCATCCGGCATGCTCTGGGCAGCGCCCTTCCTCATGAACCTTGCATCCCCTCCGCTCGGGGTCGACTTCAGCGCAGTCGACGTGGTCGAAGATCCCCGTGTCCGCGTACTCTGGCTTCGGATCGAAGCACCACCTCCCCGCCCAGCGCGACTCGTGGTTCTTGCCTAGACGGATGCGGAGCGTCCGCAGCCGCCGTCCGTCCGTCTCACGCCGAGTCAATGCGGCCGCCAGGTGCGAGCAGAATTCTTGCGGAACGGCGCTGAGGACGAGCTCGAGGTGCGCGAGGTGCGGGAAGAGGACGGGGTTGTGGAGCAGCGTGGCGACGGCCCGCGCGAGCGCCATCACGCCAGCCTCGTCGTCCTTTTCCAAACGGGCGCTATGTTCGATGTAGAGCGAGGAGACTGCGGGCATGTGGGTGGCGAGATGGTAGAGCACATCTCCAGCGGCGTCCCATTTGGAGGCTCGGAAGTGAAACTCTTCGATGGTGGACAGCTGGAACAGGGTCGGGAATTCGTGGAACGACCAGTGCTGTCGCTCCGCTTCCGGGACGTCGAAGGCGACGATGTCCATCGTAATCGCGACGTCGCTCCCGTGGAATACAGCGCGGAAGCGCGTGCCGGCGTTGTCGAAGCCGAACGCCAGGCGGTTGATCGTTTCTGCGGTGAGGGTGTGTGGAAGGAACGGTGTCGAAGATAGCGTCCCGCCGTTCGCGAAGCTCGAGAGGCGGAGGGATGAGAGATTAGGTACGTCTAAGGAGAGCACCAGGTTATGTACCGCGGTGGAAGTGAGACCAGAGACGTGTACGCTATGACAGCGCGGAAGAGCCACGGATGGTGATGCTACGGTAGACGGTTTCCCGTCTGGCCGCTCAAACGTTCCGTTGCGGTATGGTCTTATGGTCAAGACCTCGAGTGCTGGAGTAGTTCTCAATAGGCTAAGTGTGCTGGGGACGTTGATCCTCTTTTCCCAAGCCAGGTACAAGTGTGTGAGCCAGGGCAGGGGGTAGGAAGGGACGAAAAGAAGACCCTGTAAGAGCAGGGCCTGAAGGCCCGGGAAAGACGCAGTAGCATGATCGAGAAATAGGGGTGCTTGATCACGCCTATCCGACCGCCTGCAAGAAATGACAAGCAGACGTAGTTGAGGCATATCTACTGCCAGGACAGAGCGTAAAGCAGGCAAAGGGTCAGAGAGGTCAACACCTGCCGAAAGGTCTAGCTCCTGGATGCGTGCGCCGTGGTCGATAATAGTGGCTTCGAAAGTTCTATCCTCATGGAGCTGTCCGCATAGACGGATGGTCGCACGTAGGGAGCGGGTGAGCAACACTGAAGCGAAAGCGCCCTGGCGCACGAAGTCGATGTCGGTCCACAAGGAAGTAGCCTCAGAGCCGATCGTGTGCCATTTGTGGCACACTAGTAGCGCGGTGATGAGGGGCTTGTACGACGCATATCGAGGATAATCCATGATCCGCGTCGACCAGCGGGAAGACGGTGGGTGCCGGAGATGGCCGAAGATCATGCGAAGCAGTTCGGGAGGGAGTCGATTGATGGGTCGCGAAGCGTTTCGACACCTTCTCAGCTGCATCATCGCTTGCCGTGTGTCTCGCTCTAGACTTTCGACCTTTTTGACACAGGCATAATCAGTTCGTATACACTTCGCTGTCATCTGGATGTTGATCGGACATACGGAGTCATCCCTGTTCTATGTTAGAGAGAGCTTGTACTGAACAAGTGTATTGCTTACTCTATACGATAATTCCCGCTTTGTTTTAAAAGAGCCGTGGTTTGGGTTAGAAGCTGCTGCACGGTAGCAGCGACGAGTTGCAGATTCGCCATGCCGAGCGATTCAGTGGTGACCGTGACGACATCAGAGGCGGCCTCAGAGTAAGAGAATGATGTGAACGCAGCAGTATTCATAGGGAGACCATCGGTCAGCTTCAAGGTCGAGTGAGGGCGTAAGGCAAGTGCGTCAGCTGCAGGGCGATGATGCTCATTGTGGTGCGACCTGTAGCGCCGGATCGAGATAACGAAGCTACAGAACACCGCGCTGCCAGTGGTCGCCCAAAGTCTGCTACATTCAGGCTTCATCGACAGGCACCGATTCACGAGGCAAATGATAAATCGCTCGAAAGGATGGGTGCGTGTGGTCATGATTTTTGAAGCAGGCAATCGTGCTCGACTCGCGGGGTGCAGTGTCTCCCGTAGCCGTCGGCAGTGGCTGGCTGATCGACAACATTCGCTAGAACTTATAAGAATCTCCATGATGCTGAATTTCACGGTCTCAGATCTAGACATGCGATACGATATACGCGTAGGCACAATACTAAGGGGGTCTCCCTACGTCGCGCGTCTCGATTACGGTCCCGTTTTCCTACAAGACCTGGCATACATCTCGTAATCCAAAATTCATTACATTTGTATAGATGCCCTATATCCCGACTTGATCTGCAGAATATCAGTTACGGTAGGGGCACTCAGAACTTAGAAACGTACTATGAACCCGCGCGCCACGCGTCAACCATCCCTCACTCTAGTAGCCAATAGCCATGTCGCTTGGGCTGCACACTATCCCTCAACTGCCCCCATCCCAGCGTGTTCGCGGGCTCATCATCGCTGCCGACACCGGAACATCCTCCTTTATCCTTGCCAATCTCAACAGAATCCACATGGTCGAGTATGCCCGTCTCCGCGTAGTCCGGCTCCGCCTGGTGCGTCCACTTCATCGACCAGTCGAACCAGTGCGAGTCGTCCAGCTGGATGCGCAAGCTCCGCAGCCGCCGGCCATCAACATCGCGGCGCGCGAGCGCGGGGGCTATGAGCACACAGAACTCCTTGGGGATGTCGCTCACGATGAGCTCGAGGCGCGCGAGGCGCGGGAAGAGGACCGGGCTGTGGCTCTCGAGGAGCGCGACGACCACGCGCGCGAGGTCCATGAGGTCGTCCGTGTCGTCCGAGTCGCGGTCCCCATCGTTGTGTTTGATGAAGAGTGCAGAGACGTTGGGCATGTGCACGGCGAGATGGGGAAGAAGGCGCTCGGCACCGACGTCCCATCGCTCGGCCTGGAAATGGAACTCCTCCACGTCCGAGAGCGGGAGGATCGTCGGGAAATCTTCGAACGCCCAGCGGGATGCCTCTGTATCTTGCGCTCTGGTCGCGCGGATGTCCACACTGAGCGAGAGATCGTTCCCATGGAAGGCGATATGGAAGGCGGTACGGAAGGTTGAGAACTGACCGCCCAGGTCGAACGCCAGGCGATTGACCGTGCGCGCGGCGAGGGTCCTGGGAATAAGCGGTGTCGACAACAACGCTCCGTTCACGGCGTGGATCGATGAAAGACGAAGTGATGCAAGGTTAGGCGCTTCGACGCGAGTCATCAGGTTATGTACTGTAGTGGTAGTCACAGACCAGATATACACGCTGTGCAGGCGAGGGAGGGACACCAGGGAGGGACTTGGGGGTGGAGCCGAGTCCGGTGGGGGAGTGAATTCCTGGCATTGTATGATGTCGAAGATCTCGAGTGCGGGGGTGTTCCTCAGGAGGTTGAGAATATTCGAGGGGTCGATTCCGTCCAGCCAGGCCAGGTGCAGGTGTGTGAGCTGCGGCAGAACATGAGTGGGGACGAAGAGGAAGCTCTCTAAGAGCATCGCCTCGAGGGCTGGAAAAGATCCTGGAGCGTCAGTGTCGGTGATTACCGAACCTCTCCCCAGTATCGGAACCCCCGCGGGAAAGGGAGAGGATGCGGACTCGAGGCATGTCAACCGCCAGGATGGATTGCAGCACGGGTGCCGGGTTGGCGAACTTGGCTGCTACCCAAAGATCTAGTTCGCGAATACGAGCCCCGTGATCCGCGGTGACTGTTCCGAGCGTACTGTCCTCCTTCAAGCGTCCGCACAAGCGGATGGATGTGCCTGACGAACGGCTGAGTAACACCGGAGCGAAAGCGCCCTGACGCGCAAAGTCGATGTCCGTCCATAGGGAAGCGGCCTGGGAGCCGATCGCATACCACTTGTGGCAAACTAGCATCGCGGAGATGAGGTGCCGGTAGGAAGCGAACCTGGAGGCTGATAGCTGCCTGGACGAACGGGTGGAAGGCGGACGCCTAAGGGAGCCCAGGACCATGCGAAGGAGTTCGGGTGGGAGTCGATTGACTGGGACGATAGAGTCGTTTCGACGTCTCCTCAGCTGCATCATCGCCAGCTGGGTGTCTCGCTCCAGATTTGCGAGCTATGAAGTGATATATTCAGTATACATGCGCGCAGCTGACATATGGATAACTGTGAGGCATACAGTTTCATCCCTATTGGATCTTGTTAACCAGTAGTCAGATCGATAAGCGTTACACCCACTGGATAACAACAGTCCCTTCTTGCTGGAGAAGAGCGGTCGTCTGCCTGAGCAGTTGTTGCACAGTGGCGGCGATGACATCCACGTTGGCCATGCGGACTGCGATTCGAGAATGGTAATGACAAGGCGGGTCTTGTTAATAATACGTGAGCCGTTAATCCTAGGTGAAGTCGGAGGAAGGACACGTACTAGAATTTGAGTCCGCAGCCGTTGAACGCGAGGGGTTAAGAAAGACGAGAGAGGAGACGTCGGGATAATTATGAGTCACGCCACACCCCGCTCTTGTAACATCAGATTTAAAAGCTATTACGGACCTCGGATCTATCGATGAGCACCAATACATAAGTATACGGCTTAGACATCGGTATACCACGAGGAAAATGGCAAGGTCGAAAGATGAATCGATGGCACAAGCAGGCATCATCCTCGGAACGTGGTCACGAGAGGCGCAACGTGGGGTTCGAGCATCGGCCCAGACGTGCGTCGAGACTGGGGTGACCTCCCAGTCTCGCTGCTCACAGCGCTCACCCACAGAAAGACGGAGTTTCCGCTCCCCCTGTTAAAAACAACCAGGGGCTCGGAGAGGCCATGTACAGAACATGCTGAAAGCTTTGTCAAGCAAACGCGTATCTATCCAGTGCTAGAGCCAGTCCACCCAACGCCGTCGAATCTAGATTGGAAACGAAATGCCCACGTATCAGCTCACGACACCCAACTACAAACAGCCAAATATCGGACATACCAAACACGCATCCAAAGACCGATGCCTACGCTCATCCCAAGCCCGAGACATCCTCCTTCGGCGGCGCATCCGGTCCATAGTCGGTCCCCATCTCCTCGAACTCCTCGTCGAAGCTCCCAAACAAATCCACCATCACGCGCGCCGCCGCGTCCTTTTCCTGTAGCCCTCGGAGGTACAACAGCTCGCGGAAGGTCATGGGCAGCTCGACGTACATCCACGCGCCGAGGAGGAGACGCTGCAGGCCGTTCATCGGGAGGAAGAGCGCGCGGCGGCTGGACCAGCGCGCGAGCATCGCGAGGGGCACGGAGGAGGCGAAACTCGAACTGAGCGCGCGCCGCTTGTTCGACCTGCGGAGCGAGAGCGAGATGTGCGTCGGGACGTATTCAAGGAACGAGAGGGCACGAGATGAGACGAGGGTACGTGCCCGGAGGGAGCTGCGGTTCGCGAGGTGCGTTGCGCAGATCTTAAGGTCTTCGCGCGGGAGGGCGTCGAGGGACTGCCCCTCGGCGAGGCTGTTGACTATGAGGAGGAGCCATTTGTCGAAGGTCTCCCGGTCGGACCAGATGTGGCGGTCCCACCACGCGAGCTTCCCCGAGATGCCTGCTGTATGGTAGTCCTCTGATGGCATTGGTACACGTCAGCGCTCATGCAGTAAGGCGGGACTCGGACGTACCATCGCATATCCGCTTGAAGATCTCTGCGAGTCCGGGTTCGACGGTCAATGATTGGAAGTACTCTTGGCCGTCTGGCTCGTCTAAGGTGGTTGCAGCGCGATCGCCGGCGGCGTCGAGGATGTGGAGGTGCTTGTCGTGCATGATCATTTCGGTGTACATCGCTGCCTGCTGCACGAAGAACATTGTCGAGGTGAACGCGAAGCCGTATAGTCCGGGGAGCTTGAGCGGCGTCAGAGGTGGAAGGCGGCGAGGTCTATGGCGGTGTTGATAGCGGAGCACTGGCAGGAGGTATGCCAGAGGGAAAACGACAGTCAGCCCCCACCGTGACCATTGTAGCCACTGTAGGATTCGCAGTCAGTCCTGCTGTCACGGTCATAGAGGAAGAAAACCTACTTTGCCGACGCAGTTATCACCGGAAAAGTGAGCTCCATCACCATCCGTCCCAGCTTGTGTGCTTCAGAATCTTCAGAAGGCACATTCTCTACTAGTAGATCATGTATCATGCGCCGTAGGATATGAGCCACTGGCAGTCTCGGTACCCCTGAGGTTGAGGGTAGTTTCCTGTCTCTGTCGCTTACGCATAAATGGAGGGCGTCGTGTCTGGTGTGCGTGCTTGGGTTACTGAGGCTGAGGGGGGTAGAAGTCGAATATTGAGTTGCGTGGATGCCAAGGTCCGAAACAGGGCGTCACGGTCACTGCAAGGGATGATGAAAAATCAATCTGTTTTGAGGGTAGGCGTTAGTGGGGTAGCGGTAACCTGCGTCGTTGCCATCGACCCGCCGGGGGTTCGATTCCCTCCTAATGCATGGCACCGTGGTTCCCGGTTTTTTATGCGCACGGTTGATGAGCTACAAATTCACACACACCACTCAACCAAACGCACTGTGTGTAATAGCGCACATCAAAATCCCTCAATTACTAACAGTGAAAATGTGCATTCGAACATGAATACGTCAACCAATATACCTTTGAAAACTTTTCACCCCCATGCAACGCTTACTGGACGGTTCAGGTCAAGGGCGAGTCCGGTCAGGACCAACCTCTCAACACTAGCATCGAACCGCCAATCAGCAGTTTTGAGACCATTAACCACGACCTCGCTAGGTGGCGCTCGAGCAGCACCCAAGACGGTGAGCGAATTGAGAGCCTGTGAGATAACAAAGTTTCCAGCAGGATGGATCGACACGGCCCCCCTTCGGGCACTGATCGTCAGCGTCGTGTTGGGCGTAGGCGGCACCGTCTCCCCGTCGTCGATGTAAGCAGTCCCGAAGGCGTATCCATCGGCCGCCTGCGCAACGAGAAGGGAGTATGGGCCGTCACGCGTCTCCGCGATCGTGTACCCCGGCTGTTCATGCAGAAGGATGGCAGATCCATCGCGGACGTGGACGTTGATGTGCCCGAGCGGCGCGTCAAGCGTAGTATTGGCTGAGATGGAAGCATTGACGACCTCGTGTGTGTACCAGTCGCGCCAGATGCCCCGGCCATGTCCGGGGAAGATGCCTGGACCTCCCGTCAGAACAGCGCCCTCGGGAATTACGGAGACATTAGGAGACTCACCATCCACAGTGGAGACGTTCGGAGTGAGAACGGGCGTAACGAGCAAGTCTCGCCCGATAAGATATTGTCGGTCGACTTCGAAGAGCTCCGGTTCGTCGGGGAACTCGAAGAACAATGCACGGATGGGTGGGCTTCCGTAAAGCGACGCATTCGCGAACAACGTGTACTAAATTAATATTGCGGCATCACAAATCATGAAAACGCGTAATCAGAAACATGAAGGTGCATCCGCACAGCGGAGAAGTGGCACGTACCCAGTATGGGAGCAAACTGTAGCGGGCATTGATAGCGGTGCGGGAAGCGTTCGCGACGCTGTCCCAGCGATACGGCTCCTGCGAGAGGGCGCTCCGGACGTTGTGGTTCCTATAGAATGGCAAGAACGCGGAGAGCTGCATCCACCGATTGCACAGCTCTTCGTCCGTGTTTCCCTGGAACCCGCAGGTGTCCGCGCCGACGAACGGGATCTGGTATAGCTGGAACTGCAGCACGCCCTGGATGCTGAGGTACATGTACCTCCACTTGCTGATGTTGTCGCCGAGCCAGTGGCCCGTCCACCTGCCCGAGCTGGGGAACGTCGAGCGGCTGATCATGAAGGGCCGCTTTCCCGGGTGGATGTCGAGCAGCGCGCGGTGGGTCGCCTTCTCCTCCATCAGTCCCCACATGTTGTGGACATCCAGCTCCACCAGGCCGTTGGCATGGGTGGCGTTGGTCGACACGGTGTGTGTGGACAGGAACCCGTCCGCTGCATGGCGAGACAGGTCAGCTACCGCGAGCGGGCTCGGCCGCATCACGCACCGTTGTGGATGGCGTATGGGGGACTGTTCAAGTTGACACCGGGCTCCGCCGCTGCCCCGAGGCCGCGCTTCGCGTGCCCACCGTCTGCACTCGCGTTTCCATACGTCAGAGTGCCGTTGATGGTAATATTCCCGCTCGGACCCCAGATCGTCGCGTTGTACCTAGCAATTGGCGCAGCACGCAGCCGTGTTCAGTTCAGAGGGACAATGAGCTCAGTGGCGCTATGCAAACCAAACCACACGCACCCCTCAGGATAGTCCGTGACCAGATTGCCTGGCGTGCCAGGGAAGAACTGCGTCGGAATGGTCGCCGCCGTCAGATTGGCACCCGTTCCGCTGCCGGGCACGCCAGTTAAGCGTTAATTAAGTCGGGGAAGCGGCGGACGTAACGTTAACCTACCACGAACCGATGCAGAACGAGGACGCCTCGTTCATGTCGAGCCATATGCCGGAGTAGTTGACGCCGGACTGCGACCAGTTCCGCAGGGCCTCCGTCCAGAACGCCTGGGTGTTGTTCGCGAACCAATCCGGGAAAACCTGCGCACAGACGGTACTTAGGATGCCTGCCTAGGAGCGTGCAGGGGGGGAAGGAGGTTACGTACGGTGTATCCCGGCCACACCTGTCCGAGGTACTGGGAGCCGTCCGGATTCTTGAGGAAAACGTCACTGATCGACAGCCATGCGCGAGCTAAGCTGATTGTGCTATTGTATTATTTGACGGAAGGTTCACGCACAGCTCGGTTCCCCTGGTGTACGGATCGTACTGGGATGCACACGTCAATCACGGGGACGTGCGGGAGCACAAAGCTTCGTTTACGTACCACGTCGGAGTCATTGACCAGGATCGCGATGGCGGCGTCGACGATGGGAACGTAGTGCTGCTGGTGGGCCGTCTGCAAATGGCTTAGCGTGTTCCCCCACCATCGTGGCGCATGGCGCATGGCGCGAGGGGGAGAGAGGCTCTCACCAGGTCGTCGATGAACGCCCGCACTTCCCCGGCGGGGAAGCTGACAGGGTCCGTCGTGAAGTCCCGGATCGCGTGGTACAGGTCGATGTCGTTCCACATGACCTCCAGCGGAATGTTCGCTTCGCGCATCTTCACTACCTGATCCCTGGTGTCGTTGATGTCGCGGTATCCCCACCGGGATAGCTGGAAGCCGAAGCCCCATGCGGGCTGCCACGTCGGGAGGCCGATGAGCTCACCGTACTGCTCGATCACCTTCTGCGGGCTTGGCCCTGCGAAGAAGTAGAAGTCGAGCGTGCCACCCAGCAGGCGGTACTCGATAAGCGAGACCGGGGAGGAAGGAGGCGTCAGGAGGAGGACATCAGACCCTGCAGCACTGCGAGAGAAGACGTGGGGGGATGTCAGGTGTGTCAGTCGGGGTCCCGACGCGCATGCCAGGGAACGCTCGTACCCGAAGTGAAAAACGCCGTGGGATTTCGCGCGCCTCGACGTCTCGTCGTAGCGGTGTTCCAGGTAGATGGGGTGCGAGCCATACCTAAGCGACAGGCACACGTGAGGTCAAAGTTAGATCGTTCAACAGAAAAACTTACACATTCTGATCTATAGGGTCCGGACTGTCTCGTGCCCATAGCGTTTGCACAGTTCCAACCCCGCCATTCGTGCCAATGTCCCTTCGGAACCCGCTGCTGGCAAGCACTTCTCCAAGTCCGTAGATGTTCGCACCACGCGGGAGCGCCGAAGTGAGCTGCAGGTATTGGTCCTCAAAGACAAGCGGGAAGCCGTCCAGGGCAGTACTGTTATCGCTGGAGATGATTGGTGGGATGGGAGTGGCAGGCAGAGAGCTTGGACGTGTGTCGAACAGGGGTTGAGCGTCCGGGTCCGATCGTCGAGTAATCCAGAACGAGAACGGGTTAGACTCGTAATGAAACTCTAGGTCAGATGTTGTCTTGAGCGAGGGGTCGTTATCAGCCTGAGCAAGCGAAATCACGTCGGGCGGGATGGTGAACTGCTCGTTTGCAGTGTCAAAGATGTTGACGTGGAGCCTGGATAGTCGGCCGTAATGGTTGGTCAGACATTGCAGGGCTGGCAGAATAGTCGAAGATACCGTGTCTTTGTCTCGTAAGAGACCTCCAAGGTCAAATTCGCGATGTCGTTGCCGAACGCGTGACAAGGAGGCCCATTAAGGAACAGACGAGCCGTCAAGCCGTTCTTGGTCTCAGACAAGGAAGACAATGTATATCCTGCAAACAGCTTCAGAAATTGTGATCGAAGGGACTCGACGAGATAAGGCAATAATCGGAGCACCAAAGATATCAAGTCTCCCATAACGAGAACACCGCCTGGGGCCTATCCTTGATGCTCATAGGTCAAAGGTAGAGGTAGCTATTTTGCATATCAAGCCCAAATTACTTGCAAGCGAAGGGCATCGTAAGCAGGTACGGTAATCTGGCCGTCGATAGCGCCGCAGAACACCATGAGGTGGAGTAGTCGCCTCGCCATAATGTCATGCCGCCTGGCATGCCCCTCGCGACACATGACGTGAAGAGTAACGTCCAAGAATCACAGCAACGTCCACAATCCGCAAATGACGAGTCGCCTCGCTCGCCGACGAGCCCGGAGAATGGAACTCCGTGATTAGCCACATGCAATAGAAGCAATCAGGAACATGCGAGCGACGTCGCGGTGAGCAACTCCGAGGACATAAACCCCATGTTCAGCTCAGCCACAAGCAACACTACTATATTGAGAGGTTGCGTATGTGGTCAGGACGCTAGCATCAAGCTCTAGCTATCACAGTGTCAGCGGAACGAAGCCTCCGAAAAGGTCCGTACACAGCAATTTCAGCGGAATGGTGGCCAATCGGCGAAAAAGGATTTGGCGGCATCGAAGGACCCACCTGGGCATGACGACACATTGAGAGAAGGCGCGGCGGTGTCGTTCGTGCTTCTGTGGAGCAATCGTCGTTCGAGGTTTGAAGGTTCTCGCGCGAGAACGCCCAGTCCCGAGAGCAGGCTGGCGGTGAAGAGGATCGCCAGCATGTCGTTCGATGGTCGCAAGAACGTGCAGAGGGGCGAGGCGTCGCCGACAAAGTCCCGAGGGGGACTTTATACCTGCGGAACGCGAAATTTTTCTAGGACAGGCGTTCGAATGTTGATGCGCGTCGAGCTCTGGAAGAGTTTAAACCTGCGCTAGTGCCAATAGAAAACGTAAAACCGGCTTTGCCTGAGAGAAGGCGAGAGAAGGCGCGGTCGCATGACCGAGAATGCCGTAAGCCGACTGAGAGCGCGCTGCGAGCGTGGTGCGAGGAAGACATACAGACGTACAAGGCGGGTACCTACGGGACACCGAGCCGATGTCAACAACCGAAACAGCATCCAGAATCAGATATAGCGGTAACTCTCAAATACCTGACAAAGTTCGACAAGAGCGGCTCTGGTGGCAAAGACAGCTGACACGTTGCTAAGCCCTAAGCAGCGGTGGGAGATTGACAGACGCGGTCCAGGGATAGAGTCCTCGATGCAACAGTGTCCTGACAGCGCTGAGGAGCGAGAGAATTGGAGTTTCCAGAGGGGCCATTATAATGAGACGGAGGCGGATGTGCAGAGGAGGCTGACAGTGGCGATGCCCTCCAATGGATGCTCGGCTATTGCCGTCCCCGCCCTCTTGAACATCGGAAACAGCCGCCGGCGCTGGTTGCACACGACCCTTCATGGCCTCGTCGCCATCCTCCCTGCAGAAGCAGCGGATCCTGCCTGCAGCTCTCTAGTGCCGCATCGGATTTTGTCCCCATTTCAAAAATTTCATCGTATGCAGACTACTCCTTTATTATTGGTCGTTGTTTTGAGATCCAGGACTCCTAGTTCGGCTTTTCTTCGGTGAGCGTCATAATCGTCCCATGTTCTACTCGCCGTCCAATAATCCCCTTAACATCCAGGCCCCCCGTTCCACACCATGTACGAAGGCTTCCGCATAAGGGGCCTTTCTTCCTGCGAAGGACATCCCCCTGCTTCTCTACACACCGTAAGTCTTGCTCCATTCCTCCGAATTTCCCCCTTTCTGGCCGTCGCAGTCAACATCTGGCTTGTCTGGTCTGTCGATTGTCTCTGAGCCCTGCAGGGGTAATGATGACCGTCCTTAGTGTTCTTCTGTGCGATCTGGTTCGTATGAAGGATGGCCGGAAGGATGGTAACCGGTGCATATCTTTATTCTCTGCGGAATATCGCAGCTATCCGCGGATTAAAACACCACGCGTGGGCCTCTTCACCGAATCCGGAACACTCCGTACCTGATATATCGCCCTTTGTAGGACAACGTGCATCCTCTGGCGTAATAAATGACGCCCGAAAACCGGTACTTTGCCAGATGCCGCAAGACGTGATGGTTATTCTCCGTCGTCTTTGTCCGCTGGACTTACGTGTCGGTCATCGCACCGGCTCCGTCGGAAGTTAGCTCTACAGCTACGGTCATGTGCTCCCGAGAAGTTGCCTCTCTCCTTTTGCCCAAAACGTGCGCTCATATCCGGGAATCCTTAGATCCGAAACCTGCCCAAGATGGTCATCGTGGACCGTCCTGCATCCGACTTGCCGTCCCCACCTTCTCTGAGTTCGTGTCCACATGCACCCCACCCGACCGTCGCACGAAGGTCGGCAACCCCTCGTCGTCTCTGCCACCCATTATCCACACCGCTCTGCACAACCTTCCTCGGCCCGCCTGACCTTGACTTTCGCAAGCCCACGTCGACCAGAAAGCGTCCAGGCCTTCTGATCCAGCAAAGCCAATCCCTCCGCGGGGTCTACTTCGTCCGCGCGAAGCCCCTCTCTGCTACCCTAGACTCGTCTCTCGAACACGACCACGAATTTGCGGGGCTTTCCGAGCGCGGATGCGATCTCCTCCTCTCGGCACGTACCGCGCCCGTCCCCATCACGCTGCCTATCGGACCCATCTGCTCGCCAACCCCCGAAGGTGCCATCCCCTGCGCCCTTCTCCTGGATGGTCGCGCTCCCAACGTCCCACGTCTGCCCGTCAGATGACGTGCGCTGCTCGCCTCTCTCTGGCAAGCATTCCTACGTTCGAGGCCCATCGCGTGTGCGCCGTCGCCCTCGACCTTTGTGCATCTGGGAACCCGTGCAGGGACGATCTGAGTCGTCGCTCTGTCGCTGGGTCTGGCTTGCGCAATTTTCGGGCGCACACGACTCCACATCTTCTTAAAGTTCCAAAGAAAGGTTCTTCGAATCCAGCCGCTCCCCATCGACCAACCCCAAGGCACCGGCTGGACGCGAGGTGCTTCTCGGGGGCGAGTGTTCTCGACTCAACCTGCACCTGCTCATGCTCTTACTGTCCGTTCGCCTCGCACACGGTTGGCTGGCCATTCGTTACCTACTGGGCCCGCCATCGATCAGGGTGGAGTGAAATACGTCCGTGCAGTCGCCGCCCCGATTTCTTGGTGTCAACTTACAGTATGACTTGCCTGGCATTGGACAGTGTAGTTCGGTGGCAATGTAGTATAAGGTACATTTTGCAATGAAATCGATTTCCCCGTACCGGGCAGAACGAAGTGGAAGATCTGACGCCATTGGGGATTTTTACCGAGTCGGATGAACGGCAGTCACGCCCCGGATTCACAAACTCTTCGTAGACTCGAACACGACGCCGAAGGGGATCCTCAGGCTGGTGATACCGCGAAGCTCAAAATCATGCTTTAGTGTCTAACAACCTACCGGTGTCTAATGGCATCATTTACGACGTCAACCCGCTTCCTGCGCAACATATACCAGCCCATCCTTCGCATCTCAAGCTGCCGACGTCTCTTCGAGTCTTCGAGCAGCAGGAATTCAACAAGCGCCCGGTGATCGTAGTGGATTACCCGTTTGGTGCTCGAGAACATACAAGGGCCGATGCCGCCGTTTGTCACACCGGCCGTGTAACCGATTGGCTAGCCCGTCCGCCGCACATCGCATTCGCTGCCCAAGAGATCTATCTCTAGATCGCGCACGCACGCACGCACGTAGTTGGTATGATATGAAGATGCCATCGTACGTCCATATCCGTCCACATTCCGTGGCAAAGCCGGCGCGGCGGTGAGAACGCCAACTTATTCACGATGCAGAAGGCTCGCCGAGGTTCCCAATCGAGCTGCCCCGAGCACGGCCCGCACGGGATAACCTCGTATCCACCCCCGCATCCCCCTCCGCATCTGCATCTACATCGCCATCCACACCTACTGGCCCCCGCCCACCCACCCTCCCATCCGGCCGCAGACAGCACGCAATACTAGATCTAGAGCTTCGCCTTGTACAGGTGAGCGACGGAGGCGGGGTCGAGAACGGCCTGCGGGTACGGCAGCTGGAACTCGCGGAGGTGCTCGCTCGCGCCGTCGACGGCGATCGCCTGGCCGGTGATGTAGCGCGCGGCGGGGCTGAAGAGGAACACGGCCGCGTTCGCGACGTCCTGTACGCTGCCGTTGCGGCCCGTCGGCGCGTACCAGTTGCCGGTGCCCTCGGGTCCCCCCTTCGTGCTCAGCCGGTCGATGCCCTCCGTGCCTGCGATGGGGCCTGGGGCGATTACGTTCGAGCGCACGCCCTACAGAGCATAGGGAGGGGAAGTGAGAGAAGGGGGCGCGGGGTTGGCCCGCGAAATTAGCTCAGTGTACCCGGGAGGGAGGGGAAGGCGGAAAGGACAGCGTTGGGAGCTTGAAAACTCACGTTGGGGCCTTCCTCGACGGCGAGGACCGCAGACGCTGAAAGGATGCGGTCAGAAGCGAGCGATCAGGACCCGGGGCTTCCCACTCACTGGCGTCGACGGCGGCTTTAGCTGCGGAGACGTGGACCTGATAGGGTGTGGCTGGCGGCGAGGAAGCGTCGAGCGTCGAGACGGGTACGGGTACGGGTACGGAGGAGGCAGTTGGCAGTCTGAGTCTCAGCAGGAAGAACCCCTTCGGTAGCTTACGGCGTTACGTACCGCGGTAGTGCAGGGTCGCACTGACGTGGATATACGAGCCCTTCGAGGCACGCAGGTGGGGAAGCGTAGCCTTGATCGTGTTGTACGTGCCGATCTGTTCTCATGCATGGGGGTCAGCTCATCGCCCGCGCCGCCGACGCCGTGCGGGCACAAGGGCGCACCGTGTCAATCTCGAGGACAGTCCTGAAGCCGTTCTCGGACAGGTTGGAGATCGGCGCGAGGAAGTTCCCAGCGGCACCTACAGCGCGGCGCACGAACAATCAGCTCGGGAGGTTTCGCTGAGAAGAAAGCGGGCGGGGGCGGGAGGAGCGCTATACGCACCGCAAATGACGAAGTCGATTCTGCCATATTTCGCGACGGTCTTCGCCACGGCGTCTTGCAGCTGCTGCGTGCTTCTCACATCCGCCTGCAGTGCGATGCACTGGCGGCCAGTAGCTGCAGAGAGTTCCTTCGCGCTAGCTTCGAGGCGGTCAAGCCTGGTGAAAATAGTCATTAACGTGTCCGAGTCGGACAGAGAGCGGCGTGACTGCCACGGCGTACTTCCTTCCGACAATAGCAGCATTAGCACCGTGCTTCATCTAGTCAAAACACATCCTTAGCGGGGGATACGGAAACCTTGAAGCAATGAACCTACCACAGCTTGCGTCATTGCCTTACAGATACCGGAGCCGCCACCGGTACAGAACAACACCTTGCCCTTGAATATGTCATCCTTGAAGACGGCAGTCGAGTCTGCCGTTGGAGGTTCGACGTAGAGCTTGGCCATGGTTGGTAGTCGGTGGTGGTGGTCCGCAAAGAAAATGTGAGGTGGCAGTTGAGTTCCCCACATTGATATTATTATTCGTGATGGGTGGCGGCGTTGAAGCGCAACACCGGTCTCTATTGCCTCCGAGAGCCGGTCGGGCGTGGTACCCAACCCTAACCCTATGTTCCGCTGCCATATGCGGATAGACGCTCGTTATATGTCATGTTTCTGCGCTCATCCAACAACGGTTGGATATGTCGGACGCTCATGTACGTGAGGTCTATGATGCTTTCGACTTAATCTCCACCCAATATACCCTTTCCCTGACTCAGATTCCAAACCCATGACTAGAATAAATTTGGGTACGGGGGATCCGCAGCGCGTTCGGCCGCTGAGTCGACGCCACGATCATGCTCGCTCAAAGTTTGACTGCCTCGTGGACGCATGGAAGGTACATTCGGACAAGCGGACTTACGGATCCTACGCGGCGGTTTCAACTTTCTCGCGCCATCTCTTATTGTGTCCATCGCGGGTTTCCAACGGGTTTCAGGCAGAGTTGCTTGTCCAATCTTGCAAGCACCTTACCCGGCTGCGTGGCCTCCGCGAACGCGGCCATCAAGTCAAGGCTTTAATTGCGCAGCCGATTGTGAGGGCGTCGATCACTTGTGTGGCCCACAGGAGTTGTTGGTCCAAGGTTCGTATGAAATGCATTAAAAGGCGCGAACAGTGGCGAAGCAGGGTGTTGACATTTCCCACTTTCATATAACAGGTGCCCACGGCTTGCCGCTAACTTGCGACCGCAAGTCAATGCATAGCAGAACAGGTCCTGAAAATTTATCTGCGGAGTTGATATGTCGCTTACCATTTCTTCTCCAGCTGGTGCTCTCAGAACCCCAATAAGGTATCCCGGCGCTGGTTTCCTTTGAGACTCGAATGTCCTGGGAGTGTCTGATTGTTTTCCCAGATACCAAGCAACAAAGTTCTCACCAATCGTCCCTGCTGCTGTGAGAGCTGGAACTATCCGCTTGACATTTCCGGAGGCCCCCACCCTAGACAGTGTCGATCGATGAAAATGCCTCATGGATGCCCAGGTATCGTAACCGCTCTCGTCCGCTGACACCGTTATCTCACCATCCTTCATGCGGATGAGAAAATGGTGAGCAATTTCCCTCCCTCGACAACATCGCTAACTTAACATTTAGGCATAAACCCGCGGGCCCTAAAGGCTTCACACGCAGTGGCAAAGTATCCTTCTCTTCGAGCAATCATTCCCAATACAACTGCGCCCTGCTCACACCCTCCCGAGGAGGCTGGCTGCTCGATGCCTGTCTCTCAAGCGACCGAGCCGAAGGACAGCCATTAAGATATGCCTCCCTTGTGGCCCTCTCGCCAGGCCGGCTAATCGACCCGGGTCGAAGTAGGGCCTTATGCGCAGAACGCGCTCTGGACAAGGCGCGCCCACTCTCTCCATCATACCCTCTCACGTCTCTACGCTCGACGTGACCAGATCGGACCTATTAGGCGGTGTCTTGCACTTCTCTTCCTCTCATTCCTTCCACCGCGCATTTGCGGTGGCCCTCGCCCCCTTCGCCCCACACTTGCGCTTGGCGTCCGAGCCGTCTACCCAGGCGCGAGGCGCGGGGGGAGCCTGACGAGGGCACAGGCAGGGTTCGAAGGCACCCTGTTCTCGTCATCCCGGCACTTGTTCGGCGGGCGACCCCCCACGCTCGCTCGAACCTTCACCGAGCAAGGGCCGGTTCGCTTGCACGCACTCGGTGCGCCCGCAGACTTCGGACGGAGCGCGTTGATCCCGACCTTTGCGCCAGCCTAAGCTGAATGAGAATGATGATGATGCGGCCGGCGAGCCGTCCTTATTTTTGCTCTCGTCCTGGTTCCTCCTGGGACCTCGCCATGTCAGTCTGTCCCGTCCTTTGTTGCGTACATAGCCCCCTTCCCACCTGAAAGGTTAGGGGAGCCGGCATCCGGTGCTGGAATGCCCGAATGGAGCAACTCCGCGGCAACGTCCTTTCGCGCCTCCCCCGATGCGCAGTGCGCCAGCGCCCCTCGCACACTGCGCCCGTAGGTGGCTCTGAGCCACCTGTGTCGACGCGCTGCGCACCGTCGTAGCACGTCCCAAGGCCCTGAACGTCGAACCCCCAGCCCCGACGGCCCCCACGCTGCGTCGTTTTGAAATCCGAAAACACCGCGAGATCATCATCACGGACTGATCGACGGAGACAGTCTCGCGAGCACGGACATGACGGATATGACGCGTCGACCGCGTGCTTGCGTGGCCGTCCGCCGCATTTCTCCACGTGTAACCCTCGAGAACAAACATCGAGCTCGAACGAGCGGGTCGGGTTCGGATGCGGGACACCAGACGCGGGACGCGGGATGCGGGATGCGGGATGCGGGATGCGGGATGCGGCCATGTGCACCCCGCGGCGCGCGTAGAATATTCGTAGCGCGCGCCCGCGTCCCGACTGGTCGACGTCGTGGTTTTGACGGGCGACATGGATGTTCTTCTTGGAAGTCGCACACCGGGCGACTCGGAACGCTGGACGCGGAACGTGCCCCTTCCACGCCCTGGGACTTGGAGTCTACGACTCCTTGGAAGCGAGCTGCGGGCTCGGGTGTGGGCCTTGGAGCAAGCTGACTCTGCGTGAAGCGCGAGTCATCTCCACTTCGTTCTCTCACCGCTTTGTAATCCTTGCAGATAAGAAGAGCAAGACCTGCCATCCATCAATGAGGGCAGTACTGGGACCTGGTCTGCGGTTGATGAACGCCTCGAGATAGAGGAGGTCCAGTAACCCGCGTCCGGGTTCGGGCGTAATACGAGGATCTTCGCGGTACGGCGGACTTGAATGGCTCCGCGTGCTCGCGAAGCACCGTCGCCACTTAGGCATCGAGGCGCGTTGAGGACGAAGCCACACACCCGCACCTGCACCCGGGCAATCTCCTGGCGGTGGCACCCAAGTGCGTCCTCGGGTGCATTTGCATCCATCTTCCATATCCATCCGTGCGGGTTCCGGACGTCTGTTTCGCTCGCAGCCGCAACCTGAACAGTGGCGCACTAAAGCAGGCTGGAGGGCGCAAGTGCGAGCTGAGAAGGCCCGGGACCCTTGGCAAGTTTTCCAAGGACCAAGAATCAGGCATCAAGAATCGAGAACCGAACGCCGATGTCTCCGCGCCCCGGTCCCGAGCGCTGGCCCGTAGATTGGGAAGGGCTCGGCTGGCTCTCGGACGGGGTGGGGATGCAGTAAGCATTGCGCCCCCTCCCCCTTCCGAGGTCCTGGGACAGCCATATGCCCGCTTTGTCGCCGGTGACGTGTCTCGACGAAGCTCACGATGCCGTACAGATGCAGGGACGCAGAGGCAGCGGGCAGGGCAAGGGGCGAATCCCGGATGACTAGCCATTATGGCAGACGCTCCGGGATTTGCGACTTTGCGTCGGCTGGGATACGAGCACGAGTTCGCAGTGGTATGATTGGAGGGAGGTGAAGACATGGCTATACATAATACGACGCGTGTGGGACAGTAGTGACGATCGGGGCGTGCAATGATACATGTTTGGGCAATGGGGTCCGTTATAGAGCAGGTGCAGAGGGAGCAACAATAATGGACACAATCATCCAAAGGAGGAGAGCGCATGGAACATGTAGACAACCACATTTCAACGAAGACAAAGCCTGAGCGCGTTCCAATTAGTCCGTGCGAGTAGTGTATCGCGTTGAACGAGTAGCAACCTAGAAAGCTAGCGACGAGTCCTCGAGAGAGAGAGAGATGAATCCAGGCAGCGTAAGCATGAAACGCAAAAACAAATACAAGGCGAAAGAACGCCGATCGGGGATGACGGCACGTCCACGTACGCGCACTCGCTCACTCAGCGTCCCCCAAATCTATCATCCCAGTAGCCCATGTGCGCACCCGACGCGGAGGCAGTAGCAGCGGCAGCCGGGCGCGCGCTCCCGCCCTCCCCAGGCGACGCCTGCAGCGAATACGGCGAGATCGCGTGCGAGTGCGAGTGCAGCCCCGACACCCCCGCCCGCTGCGAGCCCGCCCCGGACCTCCCGTAAGGCTGACTGGGCTGCTGCGAGCCCCAGCCCCCCACCGCGTTCGGTGCGGACGATCCGTACTGCCCGTACCCGCCCTGATCAGCGCCAGCGCTCGGCCGCCGGCCTGAAGCCGCTACGCTGCCAGGGCCGGGGAGCGCAGGCGACGAGAAGTAGTCGTGCGAGCCTGCCGGCGGGGGCGCGGCGGCGGGCGGGGAGCCGCCGAGGTCCATCGCCTTCGTCGCGGGGGACTCGTTCGGGTAATAGGCCGAGTTTAGAGTCGGGAATGGGTTCGTGGCTGGAGGGCCGTTGGGACCATAGGGCTGCGACGCGGACGCGCTCGAGCTGCTCGACGCGGTGGACGAGGTTGCGCTCGACCATGGGCGCGTGGGTAGGGAGGGCGAGTACGCCGTGTCCGTCTTGCCGTTCGTCGAGCTCGAGAGGGCGCTGGTCATCGAAGACATGGACGAGCGCTGGCGGGCGAGGTTGATGTCCAGCGCGGGGAGGACGGGCCAGTTGTTGGAGCGTGTGGGATCGGATCGTGGGGCCCCGCGACCGGTGTCCCAGAGGCCGTGGCTGGATTGTGCATTACCGTGGGGCGGATACAGGGACGAGGAATGGGAGGAGTTTTGGTAGAGGGAGTGGGACTGGTAAGGTTGCGCGGCGAGCGTCCCCCCATCGCTCATGGAGGTAGGGCGAATAGGGCCGATATTATTGGCCGAGAGCGAGTGGGAATCGGGGAGGTGGGGGAGGCGGGAGGGTTGTCCAGGCTGTGGGGGATGGAAATCCGAGGAATAAGGATATGTGCACGCAGGAGCGGTCGAAGACGGGATGCCCTCGTGCGAATGGTACATGGGCGACGTAGGGTTGAGTATGTGAGAGCGTGTGTACTGGACCTCCTGTGGGGAAGGGATCATTAGCGGATCGTCAGCGTCGACGGGAGATGTGTCCTCGTATGCTGGATCGTCGGGATCCCCAATATGGTTAGGATCCGAGTGATCGTCGTGGCTCGGCTCCGCCTTGCGTTTCTTGCGCGAGTTGTTCGGTCGCCTACGATAGACATAGTCAGGGTATTTGGAGTTGAAGTTGTCCTTGAGCTTCTTGGCCTGGTCGAGGTAGAACTTCTTGTCTGACTGTATACGAATGAGAAACGTTGCGCAGATGAGCACTCGTGCGCGCGCAAAGCCGACGATCATGTAGAGCGCAAACAAACCATTTCCATCGAGTTCCATTCTTTGCTGAGGATCTTGCTCACGTCTCCGGTCCGCATCATTTGGTTCGCGGCCGAAATCTGGGGACGTCGTTTCCGAGCGAAGATCATGAACGCGTTCATCGGACGCTTTGGCGTGCCGTCCGCGTTCAATGTCTGGGACGTGAGGGCATGATACGGGTCTTCTAGGAAGGTCCGTGGAGCTCGCGGTCAGCAACTGCGCACGACGACGACCACAAAACAGTACACACGCACCTGGAGAGCTTCCCTCATGGTCTACATGCTCCGCGTAGTCCTTGAACGCTGCGCTGGACTCAGAATCGGAGGGGGAGCCATCCCGATCATGTCGCGCAATGTCCGCTTTACCCGCTTCCTGGATGGTCGGCTCGGCAAGTCCCGACGCGGTGAACTGGGATGTTGAGGGATAGCGACTCATCTGCGCGGGGGGCAACTGGTGAAGGACCGCCACGATGGACAGCGTTGGAGGTGAGCGGGGCGAGCAGGAGGAGGCGCGAGGACGCGGCGGATGTAAAGCAAGCGAGGGAGAGGTCTGGTGAGAGGCCCTGAAGAGTGGACCCGAGGGTGGAGATTAGACGCGCTTGTGATGAGGCCCGTGAGGCACACACGAGAACAAGGCAGGAAGAGGAGTGCGGCAGGAATGGCTGGCGTTATAGCTGGGATGCCTGCTGGAGGGAATGTAGTGGTGAAAAAGATAAAAGGCCGCGTTCTCTGGCGCATTCCGAAGAAGTCAGGCAGAGGACATCACTGTAGACGAACCCTCGAAACGGCCGGGGGAGGGAAGAAACGGGCTGCTCGCAGGCACGGCCGACCAATAAGCGGCCTGTGGACGGGCAGAGTGACTGGCGAGTGACCGTTCTCTCCGTTCCAGGCCAGAATACTCGACAGATATCGCCGATTTTTCCACTCGCCCATGGACCCGGATCTCCCTCGCAAGTTTGCCTTTTTAGATTCGTCCAGACTGGCGGTCTCTGCATTCGGCTAGCTTTGATTTCTCTGTCACGAACCCGCCCCTTCTTCCAGTCACAGCGCCCACTATCGCCTGGTCCCATGATGTCTTTTTACCCAGCGGTGAGCATCGGCATGGCGGCCTCACAAGCACCAGCCAGTGGTGCATGCCGCGCGAACCGTCGCCGCACTTTGTCCACCGAAACAGACATGTGTCGCCATCGAGCGGCCTCCACCACCTCCACCACCAGTACAGGCACTAACACGACAAGGGTGATGGTGGGTACAATGTCAGAGTCGGACCGAGCCAGACGTATGGCGCTGACGCTTGGGATGATCCCCCTGCACCCTGTGAGTCACGTACCGCTCTGACCCGGCTATCCGAGGCTGAGCATGATGCACGATCTCAGCGCGAGCGAGGCGGGCTCGAGAAGCAGCCGATCCAGCTGCGAGGGCGACCGATGGTCCGAGGGGCCTTCGCCGGAACGAGCGCGCAGGGGATCATGCGAGCATGTCCGAGTCGCTATCGGAAGACAGGACCCGCGCCGGTCCAGCGAGAGAAGAGGTCCCTGGACGATGCAGACGGCTAACCCCAACTCGTTCTCGTTCTCGTGGGAACCCGCTGTCTCGAGGTCGGAGAATCTGTCCAGTGCGGCTGACATGTCGCGGACCCTGTCTCTCCGCTTCAATCGAGGTAGTCGAATCTACTGATGCCGCCACGTACATCGTACCCGCGAGTCGCAGCAGGAGAGTTCCCCGTATAGCACAACGGGCGATGCGACACGGCACCAGTGACAAGCCAGCGAGCATCAGTGCACTTACCGGACAATCGCACACATGGCGGGAGGCATCTCGGAGCTGGGAGCAGCCATCACCGCATCTTTCCTCGGGCGGCTGAGCGGAGGAAGCAAAGGCGCACGCCCACACGCTCGCGCTCAAATCACGCTGGCATGAGAGATTGGCAGGAAGATCTGGTTGAATGTCCCGCACAGCGTAGTTTATCGGAAGAATGCTCCCCACCACCCATTCATTCATATTACTACCATTCATTCATATTCATTCATTTCCCTCCCGCCAGATCCCAGCCACTCCCCCAGGAAGCCTCCGCCACCCCCGCCCCGGACGACGGTCAGGCTCCGCGACCCGACCCGACCCATCCAGCGCGCGCGCAGGCGTGCGGTTCCCGACTTCGTCGCCGGAAATCGAGAGGAAGCGGCCGCCTGGCGGTCGGGGTTCGCCGTCCTGTGACCCTACGCTTCTTCGTGATACTGACTCCCGAGCTCGCGCCGAATGCCGCCGCGCTGGAGCTGGAGGGCCCCGGGCGCACCGTGCAAAGTGGTGCGCGGCAAGGAGCTTTGATTCCAGGAAATTCAGCGGAAAGTGCGACACACATTTCCCGGTTTTCGCTTTCCTCGTTTCCCTCTTTTGGTGATGTCCTGATCTTCGATTGCTGGGTCTAGCGAACTTGGCAAGCCACAGCAAGGTCACGGCGCGGACTGCGACCCGCATGAGCGGATCCTAATACCCGCGACTTTAAGCTCAGTCTGCCGCCGGATCGCCACGTGTAACGACCACCCGCCGCGGGTGATCCAGGGCTAACCGAAGGAGGATCGGAAGGAATGACAAAGTTGCCGTTGCCATCCCCAACGTCGAGCCCGACTTCGAGGTTCGCCTCAACGCATCATCCTTGCTGACGGATGGTACTCATCTGAGAGCCAGATTCGAGAAGACACAGCGAGGTGACCGACCACGACTGGCATTGTCAAGATGTCAGGTAGCAGCGCGGTAACTAAGTGATGTACAGCCTTTGGAGTTTGCAAACTCGGCTCCCACCAGAACAAGAGAACCTTCCACTCATCCAGAGCTATCCAGGGTTGGACCAGGGCGGGGGTGTCGATCACTCGTGGTGGCGTTTCGCTGGTACCACAGCGCGGCAACGACGTCAGTCATCCACCGCGCCATTTCCTTGGTCAGCGCGGTTGGCGGTAGCTGGGCGCGTTTGCGCCTTGCGACCTCGACTTCTGCCCAGAGCCCAACCTGCCCCGCACGGAAAGCTGCTTGTGTGTTTGTCGGAGTGCCCCAAATCACCACGTAGGCCTCCGCTGACCAAGTGGTAAGTGTTCCTGAATTCCATCGATGCTCCCTGCTGGAACCTGATGCAGAGATTGTGGGCTTCTGGGACCCAAGGATATCGATAACTGGCCTCGCGGCGGGCGCAGTAGCGCTGCAAATCGCGCCCGCTGCCCGAGGCGCTCCACGCGGAGGTGCTTGGACATGTCAGAGAACGCTTGGAGAACGGCGGGCCGGGCGATACGCAGCAGAACTTTGCTCGAACGGCAACATTTTCAACGCCAGCGCTGCGGCGCGGCTCGTCGCGCGCACAGATTAGGCGTCTGCTCCGGGCGAGTCGGGGAGTTCGGTTGGGTTTGATGCTCGTCCCGGAGCGGGCGGGACTTAGGGGGAAATAGAGCGTACGTCACCCTCCATCTAGACCGAAGATCCAATGTTACGTGGTTGTGCCCTCGGTCATCGATCGACGTCTAGCGTTCCCGAGCAGCGCAACGCCCGCAACGGACCCCCGACTAGCCTAAATCCAGTAACCCTCCGTGCGGCCACCAGCTTTGGCAGTCGTGCGCAACCCGGCCTTCGCTCGGGATGCTCAACGCAGGCCGTCGGCACGGCAGCAGCGCACGCTGCCAGAATCGTCGACCGCACATCGTCACGCCCCATGGCACTTCCCCGACAGCGGCGGCGATTCGTGACTTGGCAGAAGCACGGCCGGCCTTCTTTCTGCCGAGATTCGACAAATGATAGTCCGCCCGCGACGAAGCTGGGAGTCCGCACGCGCCCCCCGCCCTGCATTGACGTCCGATGCACGGACGGCAGGCCATCTCGCCACCCCGCCTTCTCTCGCCCCGACCGCGCGGTCCGCCGGTCGTCCTCGAGCCTCGAGGCCCCGCTCGCGCGAGGTCGCGGGAGGCGCTGTCGGTGATTGCGAACACCAGCGACGCGCATGTGATCACGCCTCTTCTCCCGCCTGGGCTCTGAAGGTCATTTGGCCATGTCGAGTGACGCAGCGGGCGAGTCCGCGAGAAGCCCCGCGTGCTCGCGAGCCCGAACGCAGAGTCATGAGGTCCACGTCTTCCTTCCGCGCTACGAAGCACCGGCAGAGCGTGGCTTGCCCGCCCTTCCGCGTCCGCCACCGCGTGACGACGCCTGGGGGATGGTGCTGATGTCATTTCCTGTCCGGTGGCGGGCGAAACCATGCTGAGCTGAGAAAACCACGAAATGTCACGGTACGCAGTGGCACCCCTGCGCGTGCCAGCCGCCAGGCTCGACCCTCCGGTGGCTCGAGACGTGGGATATGCCAACGCGATCGGCGGTTGAGCACCCACACGGGCGAGGTAGCTGCTCCACAGGATTCAGCTTCAGAAGCAGAAGGGGTGGCCGGACGAGCACGCACCGCACCGGGAACTTAAGGCACGCGCTCAGGTGCTCAGCGGGTCGACAGAGCTCCGGGTCGCAGATAGGAGGGAGTCCACGGATGCGACGCGATACGTCCTCGGCCACCGACGATCGCGAGGTTTGGTAACCGTTCGCAAGCCTTGAGCACGCAAACGAGCTTCCACGCACGTCACGCCGGGACGACGAAGGACGAAGGACGGGAAGACGGGGCCCAGGCACGCGCGGCGGACGTGCCATAGCATGTACCCGCATGCCGACTCGCTGCGACGCTTCACGGGAGCATTGTCTGGGATTCTGCAGCAGCGGTTATGGCCATTGTCTCTCCCGGAACGCGAGGGTTGAGAACAGGTCTTCTCATTGCGGGTGGGGAACGCGAGGTGGATCCGGTAAGTACTCACCAGCGGGTGCTGCGAGGTCTCGGGGTTGGACGTCACGGCGTCGCTTGGCCAGGGAGAAGCACGATCCTGGGCCTCGTATTGTCCAACCGTCTTTCTGGGTTTTGCGAGAAGCCAGGCCGAGTGGGCACAAGCATCTTCTTTTCCTTCACGACCGGCCCCCCAACGACTCCGCCTCGCGCCCAGGCAGAAAATCTTCACGCCGGGTCCGATGCCCTGGAGAGCAGGCCGCACAGCTTGGCGACGAGTTATTGCGTATGCTAACAAGTGATAAGCTTGGAAGCCGGGCCCGCTTCTACTCGGCGCGCTTGACGGCCACCATTCTAAATGCCAATGTATTTGAGCAAGGAGCTTGCCGAAGAGGAGATTGACGGTAAAAGTGAATGGGCATACCGTATTGAACCTGGGTGGCTTGTTGCCTGAACGGGTATGGGTTGAGGATTGGAAGAGAGTTGCGTCTCGTGCCACCACCTATGACGGTGGGACTTTGATCGCGTCCTGGCAAACCCTCTCGCCCTCATTATTTGGTGATCAAGCCGTTCCAATGGGGACGCAGCTCCCACGGAGCTCCGAAGGGAGCATGGGATGGGCATGGTGACCCCAGACGCGAAGTTTGGAAGCTGGGCATCAACGTTTACGCGGCGTGTGGGAGCCGGACGCTCTTTCACGACCATTCTCAGCGCAAGAGAGTGAGAGAGTGAGAGGGTTGGGCACGGGCTATTGGTAGCGCCGCCATGCGCGAAGCCAAGGGGAGGATAGGCGGGGGAACCGGCGGATACCGTCGCCCCACCGCAGACGTCCCACAGGCCGAGCATGGTCGGTCGTCTCACGCGTCGTCAAGTATATCCGCTACCGCCTGGACGGTGCGAGTCGCGCCGTGGGTGTGGGCAACCGCGTTTATGAATAGATGGGGAGAAGGATCTGCCCTCGAGTGAAGGCACGTTGATGAGTATGCTTCCCGCGAGCGCTGGGGCGTTCTGGTCGTACGGTAGGAGGCTCTGCGGATGCGGACCTTGCATGGGAGCGCGGCGAACTACGCGTCTGGCATGATTGTGTGCACTGTGGACGTCGGGAGTTTTCAGTAATCGATTCGATCATCGGAATGGGAGCCTCTAGACGGGATTCGGGCTTGGATGACATACCGCTCTCTCGATAGCACGCAAAAGCTCCGCGAGTGCCTGCCCCTTTGACCCCTTCAGAACCACCTAGATGTCGTCACGAGTCGGCGAGGCGGGAACAACGGTTGCTGTAGAACGGTAGTTCCACCGCATGGGCATTGCGCCGGAGATGAAGACGGTGTTAACAAAAGAGGCCAAAATGTTCGAGGCGAATCGTGGAGGCGATCAAAGGAATGTTGGCCTCTCGCCTGCGACTCGCAGCTCGGAGGCGAGGCCCAGAAAGGCAGCGTCAAACAACACTGCATCTGGGCCTGTCACGTGTGACCGGGTCAATAATCGATCATCTCGACAGCCCAGGCAAGGCCTGCGTTTACGTCGTTTTCGAGTCATCCGGCAACCACCACGAGCAGAAAAATTGTGTAAGCTTGGGTATCAACCAGGAAAGTACAGCGGTAGCTTGCAAGATGAGGGATCGCATCCTTGACGCGAGTATGTGTCATAGAAGTTGTGGTCTGCGTGGAGGCTGACGTCTTTTCTTCCCGCCTCCCCACAGACTTTCCCCGCACGCTCGACCAACGTGTATACCATCTGGGCCTTCGCGCAGGCGAGGTGGCCAATCGTATCGTAAGCTCACGTCTTCCTCAGCCCTGCACGAAGAGTGGCGCTAAGTAACGGCATGGACATTTTAGATTACACTAGGTGCACCTTCACGCGCCCATGGCATCGCTTCGTATCTTGACCCCACCCCAACCCCGTTTGAAATCACGTCTGAGAGGGGTTTCACCACCATCACTGGCCGCTACAAGGGCGTGCCCGTGTCTATCGTCGCCATTGGCATGGGTTATCCCAACGCCGATTTCTTTGTGCGGGAGGTAAGGGAATGTTTAAGCGGTGACATGCTTGTGGTGAGGTAAATGATGTTTCTATTTCCAGCTGGTAGTCCAGCGTTTGAACTGACGTCGTTCTTGAATTTACGACATCCAAGGCTCGGGTCGTGTGGGGCTCTCATCGACGTGCCGGTCGGGTCGGTGGTAGTCCCGAAGGGCAGCATTGCCGTAACGAGAAACTACGATTACGATTTCGCTTCCGGAAACTCGAAGGAACAACCTTACAGACTCAGCAAGCCGGTATGTCTGTATCTTTTCTCTTCGGAGTGTCTTGAAGTGACCGCAGCTCTACAGGTAATGGCCGACCCGGTCTTGCACGACGCAGTAAGATTTCGTTCGTCTGCGTCGTCTGGAGGGCTGGGCAGAGTTTGTAACCCAAAATAGGTAGTCAAAACATTGAAAGCGACGCAGCCTCCCGAAATCAAGACATCGATCGTAGACCATACCCTCAATGCGTCGGCTGACAGGTGTGCTAGTCTTCCAGGGACCTCCCTAAACACCAGACTCAGGGTTGCTTGCGCAGCTTCTACTCCTCACAGGGACGCCAAACCTCATTCCCCGACCACAACTCGGACCTCATTCCTCGCCTCGTGGCCGCGCACAAGGACGTTGCGACGCTCGAGGTATGTCTTCCGCAGATTCTAGCCCAGGGACCGCTCTCACGGCCGCGCTCCCCTGCTTGCCAAGATGGAGACGTTCCATATCCTGCACCTCGCCGCGTGCTGGGACCTCGAGTCGAAGACGGGAAGCGCAGAAGCACCCCCTCTGCACCACGCTCCAACCGCGCCCTCGATCCCGCCGGTCCACGCGCCGTCTACGCAGACGAAGATCCCGGACGTGGCTGCATCCGCGACCGGGAGCAAGCCGCTCAGCCCCCCGCCACGCATCCGGGCGGCGGCTGCGCAGATGGTGTTTGCCTCGCGCACGTCACAGGACTTCATAACCCCGCAGGAAGTCGCGGCGATCGAGACGTGGACCGGGCGCGCGGTGCTGGAAGCCCTGGTCGGCCTCGAGATCCAGCCTGACGTAAGGGTTCTCCATAAAGTTGTTTCAGCCCCACTCGATTACTCACTCACGGTGTGCGAGCGCAGCGGTTGCACAAAGAGGTCGGAAGCGTCTGGGAAATCAAGGACGGAGCCGAGCGGTCCGCCGGTAGAAGAAGAGGGAACGGGTTGCCTGATATGTCTGTGGATACATAGAACGTGACCAGGAGCAGAAGGGCATGGAATAGAATGTATAGGTTATAACCATTGATGCCGCTTAGTGGCAAATGCATGGCACGACATTCATCTTCGAGCAACGCGGCCGCGGGGGTTAGGAACGGCAATTCCGAAAGAAAGCGACGAGGGCAAGAATAGCTTTCGAACCAAGACCCAGGTTCTCGAGGTCGACAGTATGATAAGCACGACCAGGTCTAAATGATATGTGGCACATCTTTATTCAGTCGCTTTCTGCTCTACCTTAGTAATGTTCAACAAGAGTACCACCGAGTTTCGTGGAGATGATGACTTGGATCTTACTGTAGCGAGCGAGTCGCCCTTGAGTAAAATCCTCCCATAGGAAGAGCGGCGTCCGGTACGTAGACCACGTGGCTGGCTTCAAAGAAAGTATTTCTTGGTTGGAGGTTCCAGGAGAGCGTTATCAATCGCGAAGACATGTTCGACTCAGCACGATCAAAGAATGGGTGACGCAAGTGGGGCCCACCAGAGCACTCGGCACGGAGCAAGTCTGGGTGTCCGGTAATGGAGCGGTGGGGCGCTGTTCGCACGAGAAATGGTTGAGTGACGTCGGATAAAGGAGAGTCATATAGATCGCTTACCAGAGAGCTTATTCGAAAGCGGGGATCTGCACGCTAGGAGAGCACGCGGCGTTGCCAGATAGGGAGAGAACGTGGTATCCTGAGCGTGGCGAGTGTATGACACAAACTAAGCTCGGTGTGGCCACGCTCAGGGATCTATTACAGAAGATAATCAGTTTCGGGCACCAAGACGAGGAAAGGCCGCCTTGTGACGCACCCGTAAAGACGGTACACGAAAGGCCATTCGTCATCCCCCACGCGCTGTGTTGTGTATTTGTGGGTGACTGTAGGAGATTGCGACGATCGCAACACCGACAAACACCGCCATAGATCGGGAGAGAAAGCAGCCTCTATGCCAGCTGTAGGTCCAGGGAAGGCCCCAAGCCCGCGGTAGGTCCTCATGTACTCGCAGATCGCGTCTCGAGGCGAGAAACGCACCAATAAAGGGCGCCGCATTCCCTCGAATTCAAGTTCCGAGCAACCCTTCGGGTCATCTGGAACAAAGAACCGGACCTCGCCAGCACCCGGACATGCCCCCCTGGGAGCAGAGGAGCAGAATGAGGGCAGATCCAGGCGGAGAACCGGGCCCTGGGTGCGCCTCGCCTGCGGGTTTGGCAAAACCACGCTTCCGGGGGGCGTGGCGCGTCGAATCCGACCAACCGCGTCCTGGCCGGTGGATACTCTGGAGCACGGACCTTTTCCTGCGATGCAGATTGGCCGAGAGATAGACGCTACGTCGCCAGGATTGTCCCGTCGGCGCACAGGCACGCCGCGCTCTGGGAATGCGCTATGTTTGCCCGGCCGCCATAGCGGCGACGAACGGGGACCCCGCGACTGGAGGAGCACGAAAGCAGGTGCATGAGACCGTGAGCCCGGCGCGGAAGCGGGAGACCGCAGTCGTTGACAAGCTCGACATGGGTTCCCGGGGTGCCTTCAAGCGCTGCCGTCATTTAATATGCGGCTTACACGGTCTAGAGAGCCACAGACACTCACTCATGCAGTTCGCGAGGCTTCTGAATGTTCATCGACGGCTGCGTCTAGTACTCCGGGTGGTCTCCGAGGGATCCTCGCACAAACGACGATGTGCAATCTGGCCGTACCTCGAAGACTTTCCAGCGGCGCATGGGCGTCTACTACCTCGACCCCACAGCGCATATCATCGTGCCCTCGTTCTCATGAGAGAATGGGACGGAGATACACCGTAAAAACGAGGTCTCCATTCGTCTGCAGGCTGTCAAACGAGTGGAGATCTCGGAGTCGGGTTCGCGACTATTGGCGATAATCGGCGCAGGCGTGGGAGGCTCTGAGGGGAGGTGAGGTTGTAAGTGGCAAGCCGGACTCCCTAAACACCCACTCACACTAGCGCAAAGGGGGGCTGCTCCTCCATAGGCTCCCGGTGGAACCATGGTCGAAGGGTTCGGCATTGCCACGATTCACAGCGTCGGCCATCTATCCTATCTGGACCTTGGCACCCGGTTTTCCAGGGTCTGCCCCCATCGATGCAACGATAGAGACCCGTCGCACGTTCCGCGACATGCCTGGCCTGGCGCGGATGCACAGGGCTCACGATAGCGTCGGCTCTTCAGCAGAAATCGCCGCCCGGATCTCCTTCAAAATAGCCAATTAGACTTTCAGACTCGTCACGTGATAGCGTTCTTGACTACGCACCTTGTATTCTCGCAGCGGGAGGGAGAAAGGGAGCGACTTAGGCGGCTAGGGCTAGCAGGTCGGAGAAGCCAACTCTATCCTACCCGGAGAAAGGGTGGATAATCCTCTGGGAAACCTATTGTACGTCCTCCCACCAAGCTCGCGTCGTATTCATTTGCCTGTACAGTCTACTATCGCAGAAAATCCGATAATCAGCAAGAGGGTGAATCGCGAGGGAGGAATGGATGAGGAAACGGAACATACCAACCACAGCAACGTTGGTATAAAAG
>BACB01004917.1:0-35640 GCA_000338015.2 Ganoderma multipileum BCRC 37180
CGGCGCGACAGGTCAGCGACTGCGACGAAGCTAGGCATCCTGGCACCGAGAGGTTAGCCTGATGTGGTGCTGTGAGCCCGCGTCCGATGACCGCAATGTCAAAAGCCCGCGGCAGCGGCGATAAGCAACGAAACGACAGGAAGGAGGCCCTGGGCTGAGCGAGATTGGTGAGTTCGTTATTCGGGGCGCTGCGGACGCATCGTGGCTGTGAATCGTGCCGTGCAGGCGGTGCTCGAACTTCGACGACTTGGGAACTTGGAAAATGGATTTTCAGGACTGAATGCTTCAGCTGGAATTTTCGCTCGGCCTAGCCGTTGGTCGCCGGATTTGAAATGATCATTGCCGACCTGCGGACTCATGATCGTGTGCGTAGACTGGGACGAGACAGATGTTCATCTGCGGGAGGGAGGTATGGGGGACCGGTCGTCTGGATTCTGGAACGAGCGCGACGTGCATCCAAACCTCGGAGACGTTTCCTTAGTCTGTTGCTCCTTTGAAGACCGCGAAACAAGCTGGTAGCAGTAACGGACGTACCGAGACTGCTATCCCGGCGGCCGACGAATGTACACGACGATATCGAATCCACAACTTTGTGCGATTGACACGACCGATGCTCGACAAGCTCCTCTAGACAGCTACCACACCGCAGCAGTTTGACGGCAGACGTTTTGAATGAGACCGATAATTAGATGCACGTATTGCGGCAGGCCTGCAGATAAAACAAGGGTCATTCTAATTTACTACGCCTGGCTATGGCGACAGAGGATGCAAGTCCGCCTTGTCCGGGTCTATGGATAGGAACGCCTCGTAGAAATACACAATGCCAAAGAGGATGAACAATGCGCTTGCGGCCAGCGTGACTATTAAGCCTTGGTCAGTGTCATGTATGCTAGCGTTCGCATGAGGGGCACGCACCATGTTTCACGGAAATTTTTGTGGATACATACCGACCGCCCATGACGGCAAGCGCTGTGCAGCAAGAGTGGCCGACGATCGTGCCTAGCGCAACGACATACAAGTTCTAACGCACACGAACACCGGAAGTCAGGAACCACAAATATAGCACGACGCGGGAGATAAGCACTCACGTCGGCCGCGGCGAGCGCAATGGTGGATATCTGGCTGCGGTCGCCCCACTCGCCGAGGAACGTGAGCACGAATGACTGCACGAACACAGGGCCGAGAAGGTAACTGAAGAAGTTGCGCGAAGCCTCGCCATAAGACTTCAGCGTCTTCGTCGGGGAGCGCGGGGACAGAGGTGCCCCGCCGTTCGACCTCCGACGGGCGTGTCCGTTCCCCTGGCCCGCCTCAACCGCCTCGAGTGGGATGGCGTCGCCCGGCCCGTCGTGCGCAGCCTCATCTCCCTCGATGTCCTCCTCGGCCTCCTTCATCTCCTCCTGGATCTTCTCGTTGCCCGCCTTCATCTCGCGGCCCTCCTGGAGCATCTTCGCGCCAAAGACGAGGAAGAGCGCGGCGGCGCACGCCTGGGTCCACTTGCGCGGGATGAGGGTCGGGAGGATGTGGCCGAGCTCGGCAGAGAGGACGGACATGACGACGAGGGAGCCGAACGCGCCGGCGAAGACGACGAGGCGGGGGTGGCGCATGGCGAGGATGGCGGCGATGAGGAAGGTCTTGTCGCCGATCTCGGAGAAGATGATCATCGCGAAGGACCGCCAGAGGGCGTGGACGGCACCCTCGTCGTGTGCGGGCGTGACATCTTCAAGGGCCATTCAAAGTCTGTTCGGTGTTTGCTTCGAGATGTACATTGACATTTGGGATGACGCACCCCTGGTACCCAGCAAAAACTTGGATAAGACCGCAAGACCAGCGTAGGGCCGAGGAGGTAGGAGGCCTAGGCGGGAGGAAGGAGCGGGACGGGGAGGACGACGAGGACGACGAGCGAGGATGAGGTTGAGTTCCAAGCCACGTACGGGCGTCAAAGTAAATTAGCGCAGCTCACACGTGATTGGAATGACGACAGCGCAGCCAATCGCAGCGCGACTTGGTGTCAACCTCGTCGGGCTCTGCTCTCTCTTTGCTACTCTCACCGCCTTGCTCGCTGTTCTCCCAGTCCCGGTCAATCTGTTCAGTAGTCGTATTAACAAGATGGACGAAATAATAATATTGAAGCGTACTGCGCCACAAGCATGGATGGAAATAGAAGGCTGCGATGTTACAGCAGTATCTGCCGTGGCCGTCGAACCTCAATTGCACGTTGAAAGGTGAGTGTTCACACCTTGTTCAGCATATAAAGACCAAAACTTACTGTTGGATAGTCTTATAGCTTCAGTGGCACATTCAGACCGATGCTGATAACGGGAGCCTCGTCGCTGCGTTGGAGTTCAAAGTCGGCTCGAACTCGAATGTCTAACTTGATATTTATACGGAGATGAATTTAGAACTTCCCAGGTGTGGTATAAAAGACCAGCTGTGGGTCAGACATAGGTTACTTCTTTCTCATCTGGTCCCTTTACACGTATGTTGGTCCCGTGATTTCCCTTCAGGATTCGCTTTCCTGGACCTCACGATGACGATGATGTTTCCATTAGACGGGGACTTCTTAACGGTCACTGTAAGCCTTAATTCGTATCGTGGTGTCCCTCCGAAAATAATAACACATCTATTCATTTGCAGAAGAACCGTTCCACGTAGCGCGCTGCACGCCTCCGAGCGCCTGAACACTCGGGTCTCAGGAACCGCTTTCCAGGCGGTGGAGAAGAGCAGCTGGAGCTTCTGTGACCGTGTCCATCCTTGTGACGTGTCCTTCCCTCGTCGAGGAAAACCATGAGATCCGGAAGGCAGGCTTCATGAGCCGTGGAAGCAAAAGGGTAAGTGTTCCCAATCGCTGCCGTCATACTGTCTGGTCACTCATCTACCTCTCCACATGCAACAGCGGTATCGAGCAATAAAAGAGGCGTTTCGGCGGTGAATCGTCTTCTCACATTACTCCCCCTTCTCCCACACCTCACAGGCCGACCTCGGACAATGGCTCGCAAGTCCTCCGAGGCCCTGCCGCGCACATGCCGACGGTCTCGCGTCTATTTCTCCTCCGTGGAAAACAGTCCCGCGAGTATAATTACCGAAACGCTAAGCATTTATGGAGCTGAGCGAGACTGGTGCCGTCCCCAAAGATGGTCTTGATGATGGAAACCTTGGTCAGAGGCTAGGTCTTGGGTTATGTGTTGGCCTCGGACGGTGTTGACGAGGGCGTAGCCAGGTGCCGAAGTCGAACTTCTTTCCCATACCTTTTGTGAGTGAGCTCTGCAGGTCCAGCGAGCAAGGATGAACTTTCGCGATCTTGGAAGACGTGGGATCCCGGGTCACTTCGATCTCCATTGCAGGTGGATTCCTCTAATTTTGTGCAGCGTTAAACATGTTATAAGATAGCGCGCAGTAATAGGCAATACAATTCAGTCTTTGGCATGCATTAGAAGCATTTTATTGGGCACATCCCAAGGGAATAATGACTTGGCCCATGCGAGGCTCGAACCCCGTGTCCGAGAAGGTGGCTGGCGCTCGGCATCTGCCGGTTAGGCTCCGTTCGGATACCGGGTTCCGGGCCAGAACCCAGGTTCCGCTGCCAAAGTTCCAGTGGGGCGCTTGAGTGACTGATGGGTGACTGATGGTGACTGATGGTGACTGGCGGGATGAAGCGCTCGTATGCGGGAAGGCTTGGAGGGCATTCAGAGTCGCCTTCGCGGTGGTACACCTCTCACGGTGTCGATTTCGGATAAGTTCCTGGGCATATAGATCGTAATATACCCACATCTTCGAACTCTGATGATTTTTGTGAGCTGAAACGTGAAGGGACGTAGGAGGTTCTCAGATACAAGTTTAACAGAGGTGTATCGCCCGAATATTCATAAAAACTTTCAGACTATTTACCCTGCACATCAGGAAGAATCTCACTCTGTTATGTGAAAATTTGAAGCTCGTCGGAGTGGCACAGGTGTCAAAACCTGGTCGACAAGGTGGGTTCTGGTGGGTTTTAGGCCAACCGGCGTGACTGCTATGTATGGAACTAGTGACTTTAGACGCCCTACCGACGGCGCGGAAGATCCGGGGCGGAACCTGGGTTCTAGCTCAGAACCTGGTATCCGAACGGAGCCTTAGCCGCCAGCTGGCGCTTCGTCAACTTCGCCTCTTCTCGGCGAATCCGAACCTAATTAATGTTTGACTTATACACCCTCCTCGGGAACCCAAGTAGGTCAGTTCGACACCGACATGACCGCGGGCACAGGCGACGACCGGGAGAGGAAACTCGCAGAACTTCCCACTGATATTTTACCTCCGCTTGAGACTTTCAACCTCAATCGTCCCGAGGACGGCTTACATCCTACGGCGCATGATCTGGAGAACACGCCCTCTGAGGCCCTTCAGCCGGAGAAGATAGTACTGGAATCTCACCCTTCCAGTAGCACTTCTAGTGATAACCATCTCAGCAAAGTAGGCTTTCATACCTTAAGGGTTGCGATAACAGGGTTGACGGTGGATCCTACAGTGGCTGCTGTGGTGGCCGACAGTCGCGTTTCCTCCTGCATATGCCCTGCACCGCTATTACCGCCGCCATAGACCTCGCCGCTTTCCAACCCTGACGCCCCTCAAGCTCCCTGGACTATACGGCTTGGCGTTCACCTCGACAATGTTCTTCGTGCAGCAGGCGGCGATGTACACCGAGATGATCATGCATGACAAGCACCTCCACATCCTCGACGCCGCCGGCGATCGCGCTGCAGCCACTCTAGACGAGCCAGACGGCCAAGAGTACTTCCAATCGTTGACAGTCGAACCCGGACTCGCGGAGGTCTTCAAGCGGATACGCGATGGTACGTACCCGTACCGCCTTAAGTATCTCCCATATCGCCAGAATGCTGACGCGTGCCATCAGAGGACTATCACTCAGCGGGCATAGCAGGGAAGCTTGCCTGGTGGGATCGCCACATCTGGTCCAACCGGGAGACTTTTGACAAATGGCTGCTCCTCATAGTCAACAGCCTGGCCGAGGGGCAGTCCTTCGACGCCCTCCCGCGCGAAGACCTCGAGATCTGCGCCACGCACCTCGCGAATCGCAGCTCCCTCCGGGCACGTACCCTCGCCCCCTCTCGTCTCAGTTCCTGAATACGTTCTGACACACATCTCGCACCGCAGGTCGAACGAGCAGCGCGCGCGCTCAGTTCGGGTTTCGCCTTCTCCGTGCCCCTCGCGATGCTCGCGCGCTGGTCCGGCCGCCGCGCGCTCTTCCTCCCGATGAACGGCCTGCAGCGCCTCCTTCTCGGCGCGTGGATGTACGTCGAGCTGCCCATGACTTTCCGCGAGCTGTGGTACCTTGGAAGGATACAGGAGAAGAACGCGGCGGCACGCGTGATGGTGGATCTGTTTGGCAGCTTCGACGAGGAGTTCGAGGAGATGGGGATCGACTATGGGCCGGATGCGCCGCGGGAGGAGGGGGATTCGGGTTCGGGTTCGTGATGGGCGTGGGCTTACGGTTGTTGGGATCGTGTTTGGTATGTTCGACGTTGGCCTCTTTTCGTCTAGGTGTCATGAGCTGAGACGTGGACACCTCATTTCTAGCCTAGATTCGATGGCGATGGTTTAGCAGAGTGCGATTTGGACTGGCTCTAACACTTGACAAATGCGCGTTTTCTGAACGGGGCTTTCAGGATATTCTGTGTATGGCTTCTTCCAGCCTCGATTAGGTTTTACATGGAGAGCGGGTACTCCGTCCTTCTGTAAGGGGCCGGCGGGCCTGGGAAGGGTCGAATCTAGCCAGTCCCGACGCACGTCCGAGTCGATGCTCGAACCCCACGTGGCGCCCCTCGTGATCGCGCCTCGAGGATTACCCCTGCCTATAAAGTATACTTATTCGATTTATCTTTCGAGTTTGCCATTCTCCTCGTGGCATACTGACGTCTAAGCCCTATATGTGCTAGCGCTCATCGATAGGTCCGAGGTTCGCAATTCCAACACTATAAGAGCGGGGTCTAGCATGACTCATAATTTCCTCCCTCGTCCTTCCTACCCCCTTGCTTCAACAGCTGCAGCGTCGATTTGCGGTACATCTCCTTTTCTCTGGCTACACGCAGGAAGAACAGCTCATGCATTGTCAGCAGGACTCGCCCTGTTGTTATAGTTCTCGAGCCTTAGTGCACATGGCCAACGTAGACCTCATCGCCGCCACCGTGCAACAATTGCTCAGCCAAGCTACTGCTCTTCTACAGCAAGGAGGGAATGTTGTTATTCAGTGAGTGAAACGCTTATCGAAGTGATTACTCGTTAACAAGATCCAATAGAGATGAAACTGTATGCCCAACTAGGATCCCTATGTCAGCGACGCGCGTGTATACTGAACATTCGTTCATAGTTAGCGAGCCTGGAGCGAGACACTCAGCTAGCCGTGATGCAGCTGAGGAGATGCCGAAACGACTCCGTCGTTCCTGTTAATCGACTCCCGCCCGAACTCCTTCGCATGGTCCTCGGCTCTCTTAGGCGTCCGCCTGCTACCCATTCGTCCAGGCAGCTATCAGCCTCCAGATTCACTTCCTACCGACCCCTCATTTCCGCGATGCTGGTCTGCCACAAGTGGTATGCAATCGGCTTACGGGCTGCTTCCTTATGGACGGAGATCGACTTTGCACGTCAGGGCGCTTTCGCTCCGGGGTTACTCACCCGTTCGTTAGGGACATCCATCCGTTTGTGCGGACGCTTGAAGGAGGACAGTACGCTTGGAGCAGTCATCGCGGACCACGGGGCTCGTATTTGCGAACTGGACCTCTGGGTCGGAGCCAAATTCGCTAACCCGGTGCCCGTGCTGCGGACCATCCTGGTGGTCAACATGCCTCGAATCCGCATCCTCTCCCTTTCCCGCGCCGGTTCAGACACCGAGGAGGGGGCTACGGTGATCACCGATACCGACGCTCAGTATCTTTTCCGGCCCTCGAGGCGATGCTGCTAGAGAGCTTCCTCTTCGTCCCCACCCATGCTCTGCCGCAGCTTACCCACCTGCACCTCGCCTGGATGGACGAAGTGGATCCTTCGAATATTCTCGACCTCCTGAGGAACACTCCAATGCTCGAGGTCTTCGACGTCATACAATGCCGGGAATTCACTCCCCCACAGGACTCGGCGCCGCCTCCGAGACCCTCACCCGTGTCCCTTCCCCGCTTGCACAGCGTGTACATCTGGTCCGTGACTACTACTACAGTGCATAGCCTGATGACTCGCGTCGAAGCGCCTAACCTCGCATCGCTCCGTCTTTCATCGATCTCCGCCGGGAGCGGAACGTTGTTGTCGACGCCGCTCATTCCAAGAACCCTCGCCACGCGCACGATCAATCGTCTCTCGTTCGACCTGGGTGGCGACTTCTCCACCTTCCACACCGCCTTCCACGGGAAGGACCTCTCGCTCACTATTGATATCCGCGCGACCAGAGCGGAGGACACAGAGGCGTCCCGCTGGGCGTTCGACGACTTCCCGACCACTCTCCCCCTGTCGCACGTCGAGGAGTTCCACTTCCAGGCCGAGCTATGGGACACCGGCGCCGAGCACCTCCTCCCCCACCTCGCCGCGCGCATGCCCGACGTCTCGACGCTCTTCATCAAACACAACAATGAGGACCGCGACTCGGAGGACACCGACAACCTCATGGACCTCGCGCGCGTGGTCGTCGCGCTCCTCGAAAGCGACAGCCCGGTGCTCTTCCCGCGCCTCGCGCACCTCGAGCTCATCCTGAGCGACATCCCGCGGGAGTTCTGCACGCTCATCGCGCCTGCGCTCGCCCAGCGCGACCTCGACGGGCGGCGCCTGCGCACGCTGCGCATCCGGCTGGATGACGCGCACTGGTTCCGCTGGTCGGTGAAGTGGATGCACCAGGCGGAGCCGGACTACGCGGAGACGGGCATACACGACCATGTGGATTCGGTCAGGATTGGCAAGGATAAGAGAGGGCGTTCCGGAGCGGGCGGCGATGACGAGCCTACGAACACGAACACGCTGGGATGGGGGCAGTGGAAGGATCGTGTGCAGCCCAGGCGGCACGACTATTGGCGAGAGTGAGGGATGGTTGGCGCGCAGCGCGCGAATTTTCGGTATGTTTTAAGCTCTGAGTGTCTCTACCGTAACTGATATTCTGCAGATCGAGTCGGGATATAGGTCATGTGTAAGAGTACTGAATTTTGAGAAGGCGCGCTCTTGTAGGAAAGCGGCCTGATTGTAATCCGGACGCGAGACGCGGAGAGACCTCTTATTGTGCTTATGCTTATACTATGTCGCATATCTAGATTTGAGATGGTGAAATTCAGAATCATAGAGATCTTTGTAAGTTCTGGTGAATGTTGTCAATCAGCCAGCCACTGCGGACGGCCCCGCGACTCGAGCACGATTGCCGGCTCCAACAGTCACTACCACAAGCCCACACTTCTGGGTGTTTCTTGATATGGCTCGTGAATCTGAGCCCGTCGATGCAAGGCCGAATTTATCAGAGTCCGGCGAGCGGCCCGTAGCTTCGTTATCTCGATCAGGCGCTACACCCGAGCGGTGGTCATCATCGGCCTGCAGACGCAAGTACGTACTGTACTTGTCTTACGCCTCCACTCGACGCAGATTGAAACCGATCCACGTTATCCCTATGAACACTGCTACGTTGACATCATCGTCTTACTCTGAAACCGACTCCGATACCGTCACGGTTGCCACTGAATCGCTCGGCATGGCGAACCTGTAACTCGTCGCTGCTACGGTGCAGCAGCTTCTAACCCAAACCACCGCTCTTTCAAAACAAAGCGGGAATCATCTCGTGCAGTAAGCAACGTACTTGTTTGGTTTGATCTCTCTCTAACAATGAGCAGGGATGACATCATGATTGTACGTTCGATCAACATCCAGGTGGCAGCGAGTTGTATGTTTGCTGATTGGGAATGGACCTGGGCCAAAAGGTTGAAGCTCTGGAGCGGGATACCCAGCGAGCCATGATGCACCTGAGAAGGTATCGAAACGCATCACTGCCCATCAATCGGCTCCCACCCGAACTGCTTCGCATGATTCTAAGCCATCTGAAGCAACTGCCCGTCACCCGCTCCTCCAAACAGTTCTCGACAATCAGACTCCATTCCTACCGCACCCTCATTCCCGCGATGTTGGTATGCCACAGGTGGCACGCAATCGGCTCACAGGCTGCTTCTTTATGGACGGACATCGACTTCACACGTCAGCGCGCTTTCGCTCGGCTTTTGCTTTCCCGGTCGTTAGGTGCACCCATTCGTTTATGCGGATACCTGGACAAAAAAGAGGAGCTCAGGACAGTCATCACGGACCACGGAGCTCGTATTCGCGAACTAGGCCTCTCGATACCGGCCAAATTTTCCCGTCTGATGCCTGTGCTGCAGTCCATCCTGGCGACTAACATGCCTCGAATCCGCATCTTCTCCCTCTCCTGTGAACGTTTCGACTTTGAGCGGGAGTCCATGGTGATTACCGCGAACCCGGACGCTCCACCGTCTTTTCCAGTCCTTGTAGTAATGCTGCTGAAGAGGTTCCTCTTCGTCCCCGCTCACGCACTGCCGCAGCTCACACACCTGCACCTGGCGCAGCTCGACAATGTCGACCCTTCGAATATACTCAACCTCCTGAGGAACACTCCCGCGCTCGAGGTATTCGACATCATAGAATGCCAGGAATTCAATCCCCCACCGAACCTGGCTCCACCTCCGAGACCCTCTGCTATCTTCCTCGTTCGCTTGCACAGCATGTACATCGAGTCCTTGACTACCACCACCGTACATGACCTGATGACCTGCCTCGAGGCACCCAACCTTGCATCTCTCCGTCTTTCCTCAATTTCTGCCAAGAGCGGAGCGTGGCTGTCGACGGCCCTCATTCCCGGTTCTCTCGCTACGCGCACCATTAGCCGCCTAGCCTTCAACGTGGGCCGCCACTTTTCCTCTTTCCACACCATCTTCCATGGGAATGATCTCTCACTGAACATAGGTATCAGCGCGAACATACCACGACTTGAGACAGAGGGCCGCCGCTGGGCGTTCAACGACTTCCCGACAATCCTCCCCCTGTCGCACGTCGAGGAGTTCCATTTCCAGGCCCCGCGGTGGGACACCGGCGCCGAACACCTACTCCCCCACCTCGCAGCGCGCATGCCCATGGTCTCGACACTATTTATCAGACACAACGAGCAAACGCCCGAGCATCTATCGCGCGATCAGGAAAAACCCAACCTCATGAACCTCGCACGCGTGATTGTTGCCCTCCTCGAGAGCGATAGCCCGGCCCTCTTCCCGCACCTCGCGCACCTCGAGCTCATCGTGAGCGACATCCCCTGGGAGTTCTGCCAGCTCATCGCGCGCGCCCTCGCCAAGTGCGACCTTCACGGCCGGCGGCTGCGGAAGTTGCGCATCGGGCTGGACGGTGCACCCCGGGAGCGCTGGACGTGGCAATGGGCGTACCGAAAGGAGCCGGGATTTGACGAGCTGGGTATACACCACCATGTAGACTCTGTCAGTATTGGGGAGGGGCACTGCGGGTTTTCGCGCGGGAATAAGGATAAGGAGTCTTCGAACACGCTGGGATGGGGAGAGTGGAGGGATCGTGTGCAACCCAGGCAGCACGACTATTGGTGAGAGCAAGCGGTGGTACTTTATCGAACGTCTTGGTCGGAACTGGCGAGGTTCTAGAATCGTCAAATCACTCATACGCCTTAGCGAATGTTACTGATAAGTCGGCGGGCCACTAGTAGATACGGCCTGACCACTCGAGCATGATTGCGTTCCCCAAAAATGATGCCCCCCCCCAGGTAGTTTTGCTTTGTACTTACACGCCCTCTACTCCTTATATACCTCATAAATCGACCCTGTGGCGCAAACCTGGATCTATCATGTCTGACAGCCTGCGGTGAGTCCAGTAGTTTTGTTATCTCGATCGGGCGCTACGAGCCCGAGCGCTCCAGGCGACAGTGATCACTGATCATCGTCCGACGTGGCATGCGCACTTGCCACTTGCCACTACTTGCCGTCGCTTCATTCCCTTACTAGATCCACCCGAATACGTGGCCGCCGAGTCACTCAGCATGACGGACTTGCAACTCATTATCGCCTCCGTGCAGCAGCTTCTAAGTCAAACTACGGCTCTTTTTGCAGCAAAGTGGGACTCATGTTATAGGGTAAGCAATGCGCTTCTTCGCTGCGATTCCTCTCTAACAAGGAGCAGGGATGACATTGTACGTTCATGTTCGAGCAACACGACGCAGATGTCAGCGAAGTGTATACGAACTGATTATATCTATGTCTATGTCAAAAGGTCGAAAGTTTAGAGCGAGACACACGGCGAGCCATGATGCAACTGAGAAGGTGTCGGAACGCTTCGCGACCCATCAATCGACTCCCTCCCGAACTGCTCCACATGGTCTTCAGCCATCTTAGATCCCCGCCGTCTTCCTTCTGGTCAGTGCGGCTCACGGAGTCTCATCGATATGCGTCGTACGAGCCCCTGATTACCGCCCTGTTGGTGTGCCACAAGTGGCATACGATCGGCTCCCAGGCTGCTTCCTTGTGGACCGACATCGACTTCGTGCGCCAGGGCGCTTTCGCTTCAGTGTTGCTTACCCGCTCCCTACGTGCGACCATCCGTCTATGCGGAGAGCTCCACAAGGATAGAACTTTCGAAGCCACTATTGTCGACCACGGAGCGCGTATCCGGGAGCTGGACCTTTCGACAGGTGTTGACCTCTCTGACCCCTTGCCTGCGCTACGCTCTGTCCTGGCAGTAGACATGCCTCAACTACGTCTGCTTGTCATTTCCTACATGCGGTGGGATAGGCATGGTCAAGCACCCCTGTTTCTCGATCATGCTACTGCGTCTTTCCACGGCCTCGAGGCCCTGCTCTTACAGTGTTTTATTTTTGTTCCCTCCCGCCCCCTGCCCCGGCTCACACACTTGTACCTGGCTTAGGCAAAGAGGATCAACATTTCCAGCGTGCTCAACCTCTTGAGGACCACCCCAGCACTCGAGGTCTTGGCCATAAGACCATACCACCACGAAATAATTGTGCGGCCAGACAGGATCCTATCTACCGTAGCATCACCATCCGTGGCTCTTCCGCGCTGTCATAGCGTGCACATCTCTGGCTTCACTTCCGCCGCAGTATGTGACCTGATGCTCTCCTTAGAGCTACCTAATCTCTCGTCCCTCCGCCTCCCGAGGACCTTCGCGAACCGCAGGACACTGTTTTCGACATCGCTGCTTCCGCGCATCCTCACCCAACAAACGCTCAATCGCCTGGCGTTCGGCTTCCACAACACCGGCACATCCTTGGGCACGGTACTCCACGGGAACGACATCGTGATCACGATGGATATCCTGGCCTTCGATGTCCCGGAAGCGGAGCGACAGCATTGGGCGTTCGACGAATTCCTGACACTGTTCCAGCTGTCCGACAACGAGGAGTTTCACTTCCAAACCTCCCAATGGGACGCTGCCCAGAGCCTTCTCCGCCATCTCGCCACCCACATGCCCGCCGTCACCACGCTCTACGTCGAGCACGACGCCCGCTGGCGCGACGACGACGAGGCCGGCGTGATGGCCCTCGCACGGGTCGTCGCCGCACTCCTCGAGGCCGACAACCCCGTCCTCTTCCGCACCTCGCGCACCTCGAGCTCGTGCTCAGCGCCATCCCACAGGAGCTCTGCACGCGCCTCGCCTCTGCGCTCGCGCAACGCGAGGCTGGTCACGGTGGTGACGGTCGACGGCTACGGACGCTCCGCATCCGTCTAGGCAAGGACCACGACTCGCGTTGGGCGGAGAGGTGGTGCTTCGACCCGGAGCCGGAGTACGCGGACACGGGGATCTTCGACCATGTGGACTGTGCAGAGATCGACCCCGAGCGGCGGGGGTGCAAGGTTCATGAGGAAGGGCACTGTCCGGAGCATGCCAGATGGAGTGCGTACAAGAAGGGATGGGCGGAGTGGGAGAATCCTGTGCCGAGCGCGAGGCACGATTATTGGGAAGGGTGATGTCGGGCGTCACAACCTGCATGGATACCATCGTGCGTACCAATGGTTCATCCCTAGCTTTTTCGGCGATTACTGATGTGCAGTTGCAATTGATCTATCCAAGATACTACTCCAGCCAGTCGTCTTACATTTGAACTGCAACGGAAAGTGTCCTCGTTCACCATCTTTTGTTCCAACGTGTATTTCATTCGCCTGTAGACCGTCCGGTGAGCAAAAAAGGAGCCGCAAAAAGGTGTGGCGTTAACCCGAATCACTGACCCTGTTCTTGCGCGTCCGTGTGGTCGGAAAGCACAGGAAAGAAGCCTTCTCTATGACTCGAGCTGGTTCAGATGGCCGCCGTGCAGGCGGCAAGGCAGCTCCCTATCGCCGTGTTGCAAATTTCCCCCAGCATGCTAGGCGGCGGTGCAACACTGGCACGCTGAGACGCTCCAAATGAGAATCCCCCTGTGGCATAGCAAGCAACCGAGATGGCATTACACCCTAGGTGAAAGTGAGCCGTCGTGTCCTGTTTCGGTATGGGATCGGCGAGGGAAAGCGCGGCGTACCTGTCTGGCAAGCTTCATGGGTGGAGGTGTGGGTCCTGACGGCTGCAAGCATAAGGCCAACTGCTGCGGCAGTTGCTCCAACCAGCAGCGAAAATCGACCAAAATGCATACTGGAAGGGTGGAGAACTTGAAGTTGACACTATGTGTTGCCTATCGCTATACGACACCGCATATATATTATACAAATGGAATGATGTCTTTGTTGGGAAAGCTGTGCCTTGACAGAACCCTAAGAACCTCGGTCGCCGCATGAGACCGGCGAAGAAATTCGAGTCACTGTTACGGTTAGAAGGCCAGTCGGGCGGAAGGGCAACAGCGGGAGCTCCAGGGGACCACTCATTAAACCGCCATAGTAGAGATTCTTGGTCACTTAACACAAGGATTGCGCTCGAGGATAACAGATCCCGACTGAAACTGTATCCTCGGTAGATCTACTGCGCCATGGCGGCGTTTTGGCCCAGTTGGTGATATCCCAATCAGGAAATATAAGCGCCTTGATCCTCCACGTGACGTGCCACAACGGGCGCTTTCACTTCTAGTTTCGTTCTGTTTCGTTACTACCATGCAGAAGCGCGGCGTATATCTCCCCTCCTCCTCCCTTCTCAGGCTCTAGTTTACTGATTTTATGGGAAATAATGGCGGTAGAGGATGCAATGGGCCCCAACTCTGGCTGGTCCAGTGCTGAGAAACTCAGCGATGGCGGCTCGATCTCGAACGATGCCAGATCAAACTCGGCACCGATAGACATCCTGCCGGATGATCACCACATTGGCGAGCCATTGCGTAACAAATGCGCATCCGTTGGTAGTCTGTTCCTTCATACGTCCGTATGCTTATTCATATACCCGCTGGTCTAGTTGTCTACCTGTTTGCAGACCCACTGGCCTATCCCCGTCGCGGGGCTCGCCTACTTGCTGCACCTGCGATACCGCCGATATTCCCCTCGGAGACTCCCTCGAATCACACCTCTCAAACCCTTTGAGCTGTACGCCGGCGGAGGTCTTATTATCAACCTCATCGTCGAACAGCAGCAATGGCATAACAACCTCAAGCGCGACCGCGACCTTGCCGTGCTGGAGTGCTTCGCCAGGGTCGCAAAGATGTATTGGGTAGAGAGCGAGGCCACACTCAAGGAAAAAGAAAACTTGCATAACGAAATGTATCGCGTCGGTATGCCTTTGGGGATTCTTCTAAAGTTGCGCTCTAACCTGGCCGTAGGTTTCTTTCCCCATACTGGCCGACTCTCCGAGAAAGTGAGGTGGATGCACAACCATTGGTGGGCAGGATCGGTCGCGTGGAATGTTGCCATGCTTTCTCTGTGCCCTCTCGGGGCAGGGAGCACAGACGTCAGCGCGCACGACCTGGACATTTGCATCTCACACATCGCAAACTTTATCGAGACAGACGGCAGCATCCTTTCGATGGTAAGTCATCCTCTTCCCCCCCGGTTCCACAACTTGTTAATTCATTGTTTTGTTTCATTGCTATATCCACCCAGGGCCACACGGTTCCTTTCGTCCTCGGGTTTCTGGGCCTCACGCCTTTCGGGATGTGGGTCCGCTTCCTCGGCCGTCCCTCTCTTATTCTGCCAATACACGGACTCCAGCGCATCCTCTTCTACCTCGCGGCGTATGTTTCGATTGGACGGCAGTACCAGCTCATCCAATACCCCACCACTCTCCACGACAAGCACAGTGTTGCGAACATGCTGTTAGCTGAACAGCCTAAGCTGCAGCAGGTAGTCGATGAATTTCTCCGCCACATCAAGTCGGGAGCAGAGGATGCGTCATCGTGACTGGCTACATGCCATTTCGTCCGTAGTCGGAGCATGAATCCGGCTCGTTTTGCTCCGCTTTCAAGTCTGCCACAATCCTAATATGCGATTCATGTTTCCGTACACACGAAGTCTCGCTATCTCCATGCTATCGTGTAATCTAGCTTTCCACCGTGCGCACCATGCATATCATGCATCCGCCGTCGTCGATAACACCGATGTCTAGCTCCGAACCGGTTCCAACTCTCAGACCTTAGTTGACTGAGTACCGCGTAACCGTCGAGGTATTTGATGCTGCCAAAGTTCTTGATACATTGTCAGAAGGAGGACAAAATTTCGGATGCTATGTCGCATGATGTGCTTGATACATGGTCCTCAGCCAAGCTTGGTGAGGAGGACACCCAACATGTCCTCGATTTTCTGCATCTTCCCGTCCAACGCGTCCAGACGTTCCTCGAAGCGCCGATCATCCGAACCGTCGGACGTTGTCCCGCCACTGGCAATACGGTTGGTCAACGCGTCGATCTTGTTCTCCAGCGTATCGAGCCGGAGTTTCGACGCTCGCTCCATCTCGTCGAACTTGTCCTCAAGCCACACGGAGTGGCTGGTCTCCGCCTGCAGTGCCTCGGGTGGAGGCTGGCAGAGCACCAGGCCGTGCATCGGCTTGTGCTTGCCCTTGACGTGGGTGTGGCTCGCCTCGCAGGGGGTACACAGGAATGTGTCGTCTGTTTGCATGGTGGGAGGTACGATTAGCTCAGTCGTGGATGAGATCAGTGTAGGGGAGAGCGTACCTTCGCACTCGATACAATACCAGCAAGGGGGTGATACCCTAGCGCCACACCCGATGCACGACAGTTCGCGCCTGACGATCCGCTCCGTTCTCGTTTCGGAATGGTGGTCCTCCACGGGCTCACTCAGACCTTGCTGATCCTCGGCCGTGCTCGCGTCCGACAGCGCATCTTCCGCCCGCAAAAGCGCATCGTGCGCGGCGCGATAGGTGCCTCCGAACTCCCGGTGGGGATGGACGACCTTCCGCACCTTGAGCAGGCGGTGGGAGGGAAGATGAGGGGTGGGCAGGTCGACCCGCCTGTCGGGGCCGATGACAGCGGCCAGACACTCCGCCTTTTCGCAGAGGTCTAATGTGTCCCGCAGCGCGTGGCAGTCAAGGCAGACGACGCGAGCACCGGTGATCCCAGCACGACAGTATGCGCAGTGCACACCGCTGTGGGATGAGTGTATCAGACGCTTGTTAGCCGGATAGTGGAAGAGATATAGCGCACAAGTGTTTCGGGGCAAGTCTCAGGCGGTACTCGTAGACCATGCGATAGAACCGAGCCTCCGACGGCGTCATAGCAAGCAAACATCTCCTTGTAGCTTCAAGCTCTTCTTCGGTTCCGGTGAACGAGAGAGCCAACCCGTCTAGGTCCGCACGAATGAGCCGGATGTAGTGTCGGCGTGTGGCCAAGCGCTCCCGGAGGTGAGAGTTGGGGAAGAGTCGCCGTCTGACTTCATCCAAAACGGCTTGAGTCGCGAACCGCCAGAGACTTCTAGGTTTGTTCGTGTCCAAGTCATCCAAAGATGGCCAGAATCGCATAACATCACAAGAGAGTCTCTTCAAATAGAATGGTCCTTCCTCGTTGCGAGATGTGCACGACCAAGACCCGAAGAGCACGCGTCCATGGTCGGTGAGAGTCCCGCAGAAGCGCCTTGGCCCAAACCGAGCAGCGTATGTGACCGTGAAGTTGTACGTGGGGCGTCCATCCACGCCCTGTTCAACGACACCTACTAGCTTCCAACGCGTACCGGTGTGCGATATCCCCGAAGCTATGAACCGATTATCATTGAGTGCCGCGGCATGCAGGTCGAATGAGATCATCGGGTGAGAAGGATACATGTCACCCTTGCCGATATGTCCACACCAGTGTCCTAGTCTAAGAACAGATTAGAACAGTATCCGTGTGAATGGCGCGATTTTTTGGCTCACATTGAGTGAAGGGGTCCTTGTGCCATCCTATCTTCCGCCGACTCGACAAAGTCCGGGTTGACAAGAGGCTCGTCGACGGCCTCCATGGGGTGATTCAGAATCTCTGCCGGGTTGACATCGGGCTCTTCGTCTACGTCGCTGTACACGTGGTCAACGTATCGGGATTCTCGCAGGCGTTCGAAAGACCAAAGGGGAGCCGGATCGTGCCAGTAGTTGAACTAAACCGGCGTGTTAGCCTGATTGGCTATAGAGCAACTGGAAGCACAACAACCCACCATTTCGAATGCGAAGGCCTTGAACTGTTGGTTGGGCTCATGGTTTTGCTGCTTGAACAAGTCTAGACGAGTCTGTAACTTAGCTCAGATCTATGCACGGACACTGAGCTACGTACTTTCCAAGTCATGATGGCGATCACCGATGGCACGGAAGACCCATTCGAGCGTATTGGCAGAGTCCCAGAGCTCGTCCTTATGGAGGACCACGGTCCTGGCAAGGCGCATAACCTCGAAATCACGCTTGAGGAGTAGATAAAGTAGAACAAAGACGGTCTGGGGGCATCAGGGATTAGCAAGGTTGCGCAATCACTAGTCTGGAAATGGTTACTTTCTCGATCCTTCCCGGACCAGCTACTAGGATGAGCGTATCCGTGCCGTCGATGTCGTATCTGATGGCCTCTAGCTTCCCTCGCATCCGGCCTTCCTCCCCCATCACATAGCTTTCGAACTTGTCTCGCATCACATCGCTCCATTCGGCCCGTCGGAAACCCATGGTAAGCTCAGTAACGAGGGACCAGACGGAATCAAGATAACGCTCAATGAATCGGCGGTTGGCTGGGAGAACGAGGGACTTGACGGCGAACATCTTGTTGAGGAGGTGGTCGATTTGAACGACGTAGTGCGTCATAGCCATTTGCCAACCTTGTCATTCGGGTAAACACAAATCATAACAGCCACAAGGAGCGACTCACCCACAGCCCAGTATGCCATCCACTGCAATAGGCTGCGAATCGTTGAGTGTGAGTGAACGTTCCAAAGGAGCGAGGGGAACGTACCTCCAATCAGCGGGACGTGCGGTGGTAAAGGCGTTGGCCTCTCCAACTGTAATGAAGCCGGATGCATCGTCGTCGAACGCTTCTATGATTGCCTGAAGGCGGGTGACGTTGATATACTCCATGGTCCATTCGTCCTGCTCGGTGACGCGCGTGGGATATTCGCAAGCACCGAAAGTCTTCTCATTTTTCCGAAGCTTGTCGAGTTTCTCTAGGCAATAGTCGCGAAGCGCGAGAACCATGTGTCGTGCTTTGACGTTCCCCCGCCACCGCTGAGTACGAAGAGTGAGACACAGACATTCATAGCATTGCGATACAACACGTACCATCTCCTTCCAGATGTTGCGCAGGTCCTAGGGTCGAATGAGCATCCAAAACCGGCAGAACAACGTCAACGTGGATGCTGCTCACCGGGTCGATGATCCTGTCGTGAGGACCTGCAGTGACGGCGCTGATAACGAGATCGCCTTGGTGATGGATGATTCTCCGCATCTCCGCGGCAAGCTCTCCTTGCTGTATTATAAACTTGCGTTCAAAACTCTCCAAGTTGTTTGAGATCGCGATGTCGGGGTCGGCGAGCAATTCGGCTTTGAGTGCCTGGAAGTCGATAGTGCTCTCTCTTCGACGAAGCTTCGTGGTGCTGGGTGCAGCGCCGGGGGTACCGATCGTCGCCGACCTCTCCCTGTAGAGACTTGCGAGCAACGTCTCGTTCTCTAAAACAGCCTCAGGTCCGCCTCGCCTCTGCACAAACGCAGCGAGTTCTCGCTGCTCTGGAGGCGAATTCCGGCGAAGGAGATCAATGATTGCGTCGACCCTGCTTTTCGTATGACTGGGCTGAATGCCAGGGGATTGAACGTGTACGTACTTGGAGTCTAGAGTGTCTAGCTTGCGGTGTGCAATGTCGATGTTGATCCCGAGATGGACCGCCAGGGCAAACTCGATGTCATCGCGACGTTTGCTGAACCGTCGAACAAATATCTGAAGTACGTCATCCCAGCGGGATCCCCGTAACACTTTGTGAAGGAGCTTCGTCTTGGCGTATGCGTCACACGCATTGGCGCACTCCCTGATATCTTGCGCCATCAAGTCGATGTGACCTTGCAATCGCTCCTGGATGGTCTTTCCGTCTTTTCCTATGTGGGTCGGTCCATCTTTCACGTGTTGAAGCCTGAAATATGAGTATAAGCGAGTACCCTCACAAGCGGCACCCTAACACCTTACTCGACAAGAGCTGACATCATGTCCCTCATCTCCAGGAAAAGCAGTGCGATCTTCTTGTCGTTCTCGCGCCGCTTGAGGTCCAGCTCCACCGCGACCTTGAATGCACCCACCGCCACTGCAGACCCATCGAAGTCAGTAAGGCGTATGGAAACGAAAACGTGTTAGCTTACGTGCAACGAATGGATGGATCGCTGCGACGTCCTGCAAGACCTTCAGAAGTTCCGGAAGCCCATCAACGATGGCATTGCCTGGGTTACCAGAGCTCTGGAGGAAACTCATAGTCCCAGACCCAGCTGCGGAGGCTATCGGGGACATCGCAGTGGCAATATACCCCATTTCGGTGTTGATTGCAAGTACGCGATCCCCTGTGAAACGATGACTGTTGGCACAATGAAAGAACACGAGGATAAAAGTACGTACCTTGGGCTTTGCCATTCTCAACCCTACCTCTCCCTTTGTATCGACCGAAGCTAGTAGTCGCCGCGTCAAGGGCAAGCGAGGCTGACCGGAAGCGTATGGGACGATCCTCTCTGACGAAGGTCTCCTCATCGAAGGTCAATGACGACGAGCTTGTGCTAGCATCGGACCAGTCGGAAGATAGAACGGGCGTCCGGGTTTCAGGCGAGCTGGTGAGCGACGCTCCAAGGATGGTCTCAGGGCTTAGGGAGGGCGGCATCGAGGAGATGAACGCGAAGATGGCGAGATCATTCAGGGCAGGTATTCTGACCTTCATATAGTTACGTTACGCGCGCAACTACTGATTCGGTCCCTAATTGGCGGCGAGATCGAGCCGTGTACGGGAAGCGCAAGTCCCCATCCGCGCTGGGGGCATGGCCACCGGCGGCCGTCACGCTTTCTCTAGACCTCGCGTCAACGCCGAGGATCGAGTTCTGCCGCGAAACCACGCCGTGAGGAGCATAAAGGGCCCAAGAAGTTGAAAACATACCTACACGATACAGAAAATTGCCACGTCCACTTGATACCTACATCCATTGGAGGATCAGCGGGGTATGGAAGCTCTTGCCGCACTTCCACCACAACTTTAACTCAAGTCGTGCAAAAGCGCGTTGGAGCAACGTAAAGTTGACACGTCCACAGAGAAGCGAGGATCGAAGGACTGCGCGGACGCGGAGAGTTCCGCCGTCATTGCATCCTGCAAATCCGTGGGATGTTGATACACAGTGGATAGCACAATTACCAATACAAACATACAGATCGTCCGTCAACGGCGAAGAGAGCGGAACCAAAGCAACGACAAAAACAGCAATGTGGGAGAACATGAAGAAAGTGTTCGCTACGCGTCCTTGGCTGGTCGATCCACGGGGGATGCTGCGGCAGTCCTCGGCTCTGGAACGCCGATTCCGTGGATGTGGTACTGCTCCCCGACAAGCTCCTTGGTGGCGACCATCAGCTTATCCAGTCTGAGAACGATACCGAATGCAGTAGTGACGCCGACAGAGAATGCCCTGACGTCGATCCTCGAAGTAAGAAATTGCCCAGCAAATGTTGCAGAGAACGCTCACAGGTATTGCTCGTTTGCGAGCGTGTCCATGGTCATCGTCCTCGGTAGGCCATAGTCGTCATCAGCCTCATGACGGATGACGTTCAACCCGTGAGTGTGGACCATGAACCGGTCGAGCAACGGACAAGGCGTTATCTGAGGCAATGGATTCCCCGTCCGAAGAGCGGTCGAAATCAAACCTATTATCGATGGCCCAAAGTCAACCAATGAGAACAACGCAAGCTGACGCGTAACTTACTGATCACCGCGAGAACATCTCCTTGGAAGTCCGCGTCAAGGAATCGCGTCCGCAGGAGGAAGGCCCTAGACCATGCTGGCTCTAGGTGCTCCGCGACGGACATGAGGTGCGAGAGGAGGTTCGCAATTTGCCTAACGTCAAGAGTCAGCTTGGGCGGCGCTGACAGGAATGTACGGCGGAGCCTACATCTGAAGGTCAAGTATCTTCTCGTAACGCTCGGAAGGCCACCTCCCTCGCATAGAATACTGCACGGCGTACGGATTGTCAACGAATCAATGCAACGCTGTCCATGGAAGATGCGTCATACCTCGTACACGATGTTCGTCCTCAAGAAAACCGAACGCTTCAGCTTGAGTCGAATGGCGACCAGACTTTGGGCAATCTCTGCTCTCGACACTTCCTGATGTTCTCTGGTATTCGCGAAGGAGACGATGGAACAGTATACCGTTCCTAACTCTGCGACAGTGGTGGCCATCATGGAACGTTGATACTTCCTCAACGTCGTCGACGGTGGCAGGAGGGAGAAGATGCTGCCCAAACGTTCAGCTAGCTCTCGACTGAAGAGAAATGACCAGGTCACTTACAAAGCTGCGGTGACGCCGCATACGACCGTCACAAAGCGCCTCTGTTGTTGACTGAGAATGCAAGGTTGGCATGATCAAGAGGGATGCTCACCCATGCGACGTCCCATCCCTGGTAGGTGATAGGAAGAATCGTATGCCCGTCTTGCCACGAGAATCCAACCACCTGCGGACAGAACGTTAGCGATAGACGAAGTGATCGTATCTGATACCCACCAAACTCGCTGTCACGAAGAAGACGATGTTCGTGATCGGGTGTATGGGCCAATACAGTCGCCAGAACAGCAGGAACGGCGAGGAGACCGCGATTACAACAGACAGCCCATATGCGTTGCCCTTCCCGCTTCCAGCGGAAATATACCACAGGACTAGGCCGAGCGCACTACCGAGCGTGGTGCTGACTACTCGAGCCACTAGCGCGAATATCGTATCGCCGCGGAAGCGGGCAAGAGTGAGTTGGCCCATGAACCTGCCAAGCTGTAAGCATAACATCACTCGTCGAGTTGAAAGTGTAACGTACACGGCCCAGGCGAATCTCTGCTCTACACAGGATATCAGCTTTTACACATCGACGAGGTCAGACTTAGACACACCGTACGCGAACTCTGCAGTACTCTTCACGAAGCTCGGAATGCATAGTATAACTATTAGAGGACGTTCAATGGAACTTCGTCTGCCATGAAGGTACTACCACTCACCGGACAGCAGGCCGGCCTTGAGCGCATACAATACATTTCCACGAGTGAGGCCACTGGCCAAGTCATATATCCAGTGCATGACCCATTGGAACGCGTTCGAGGGTGGCAAAGCATCTGGGTCTCGTCGACCGGTCATGCCGAGGTCTTGGTCCCACGCAGGATCAATGCCTTGAACGACGTCTAAGGCGGCCACTGAGCATTACGTTCACGCAGCGTGCATGGATCATGGGACGTACCGGGGTCCTCGTCTTCTGCTTGGTCCATGTCGGACGCATGGGACCAGAGGTTCCATTGCAATACGCGACGGAACGGTTCGCTCGGCCACCAAAGACGCGACTTCGAACAGTCAGTCTCCAACTTGATGATGTTGTCGAGCTGTTCGACAATGCATGAGGTTTCGCGCGGAAGGAAAGCGTGGCGATGAACGTACGATCTCAGTCAAGATACCAGAGAAGCGCATAACATGATATTGATACATGAAGCAGTGAAACAGATAGCGATGAGGCGGAATGTCGCTGCCCTCAGAACGAAGAGCTTTGGGATCGAAAGCACAACGATACGGCTCCAAAACGCGAAGTCTACACGTTACAGCACGTCAGATAAGCATACCATTGCATGCAAAATGGCGAAAACATACCTCTCCTCCTTCCTGAACCTTCGAGACGCATCCTTGATGCCCTTGCTCAACGCCTCGAGTTTAGCTAGTCGTTCCGCCCTGACTCGGTCGATGACAACTTGCCCGCTGAAACTCCGAGACCTCGCGTCCGCGAACCAACCTTGAATGCCTTTCAGCACGTCCTGCGACGCACACAATATCCCGTCGCAAGAGTCGTGCAGCAGAGCGGTGAACTGCTCGGTGTAGTCCGCCATGCGACGGTCGAACCGCGTCGCCTCGATGGCAACGTACCGCTGCGATTCGAAGACGCCGACGGCGGTCTCAGACGACAAGGTTGTCAACCGTTGGGGAGCCAGTCTCTGAGCCATGTTAAGGAGCGAAGAGTGAAGGTAGTGGTCGTGGTGCTCCTCCTTGTGGTGCGTGAGGCGCGAATGGAGATAGCGCGTCAACGAGGTTTGCATCCGGGGAAAGTGTCGACGCCGCGAAGACTGCCCGACGTCATCTCGCAGACCGTTGGGAGGCGAGCCAGGGCTAGTTGGGGTGCCCGGCAGTGTGGCCACCGGCGTCATGCTGAAGGGGGAGGGGATGGGGGTCACCGGAAACCGCTCGCGCATTGGGTCGATGAGCGAGAAGAAAACGACCATGCCGTCGGCCCGGGATATGAGGCGCTGGAGGCAAGTTTGAAACACTCCTATGCGAGCAGGGGAAAAGCGACCGTAGACAATATCTTGAGGAAGCAACCGTGCAGTGATACCAGCTGGACCAAGCCCGCCCTCCGATCGCCCTAGCGCACTGCGGATCCTGTCCACTGTGGTCTTGAACTCATCGCCTGAGGGGTCGTGGGTGAGAACGACACGGTGTTGCTCCAGGAAATCGTTCAGAGGATCCAGAACTCCGACAAGAGTTTGACAGTAACGTGCCGAAATAGTCGTCGGGAAGAGCGTGGCAGCAAAGAGCACGCAAAGCACGCAATGCAGTGCGAGAGGTAAGACGATGAATCGGCCAAGCAAGTAGTAAGGAAATGGATAGAGAACTTGGTTTGTGAGGCAGACGTCGAGGCAAATGCACGAGAAGACAGTTGCGAAGAGATATGGTCCTGGTCCGAGTCTCGCCTTCAGATAGAGGAAAAAGGCGCTCCCGAAGAAGATGAACACGGCAAGGATGGCCGTGGGGCCAGCCTCGACGTACTTCGCAGCATGGATGTCCGCGGGTGCTGCAAAGTAGTCGATGTTCGTCCTAGCAAGCTGAGAGAGGAAAATGCCGAGACAACTCCAGCTGTGGAATGTTTCTGAGGTTATGGAGGGAGAACAGTTGACGTGAGGAATCGTTACTTACGCCCAGGCGGTTACCACGAGTGTGACGAATATGAGTTCGCGCTCGAGGACGGCGATGAACGGATCGTGCGGAGTGTCGAGAAAGGCCGCTGTCTAGAAGTTAGTACGTTATGAGCAGGTTATGGACTATTTCACTTACAGATCAAAAGGAGAAAGCTAGACTGGCGGAAAAAATGAGTAAGCGTACTGCAGTTTCACGAAGCATAGTTGACGAGAAACGTCAACCGAAGAGGCTCCTTCCCCCTCACATGGCGGTCGGAATGCAATCCAACCCCCGCGCGCGCATATAGGTCCTGGATATAAAGACTCACCATGCCGAGCGCCCTAGACGTGGGTCCAATGATCATGAACATCGCTGACACCCAGCATACTACAGAGCATCGAATGACGGGCTTGAGCTTCGACCAAGTCAGGTTTGGACGGATCCAGCTGAGATCCAACGGCAGCAGCTTGGCGATGCGCGTTGTGATAGGTATCCTGGAGGTGTCCCGACGGGGTCTGGTAGGCTTTTCGCTATCGTCGCTGGGATGGGGAACTTCCTCCGGGATGCGTACGTGCCGAGGGGTGGGCGGGCCATCGTCCTCGTCGCCCAAGCGAGGGTCGTAACGGCGACGACCGCTCATCGGGCCTTCCTTCGCGCTCGTCGACATGGGGGGAGCAGGAAAGTTTCAGACTGGAATGCGATCGTCATTGGGCTCCCCAAGTGGTAGCGGATAGCGTCGGAGTCAGCCTCCAGAGGACCAATGCCGTTCGTCGCCGTGCGGGATAAGAGCGGAGCGAGTCTCGGACAGGAGAGCCGATGGTAGCGCCAGTGTTTAGCGCCGGTCGCGAACTGCCGAAACGCGGCGAGCCCAGCCAAGTTGCCTCGAGCTCATCGACTCGCTCGACGATCACATCGTCCCCAGAGTGCTGAGATGGATGAATCCACGCCGCCACCGCCACCACCTGCAGTTGCTGAGCCCTCCCCACCGCCCCCACCCTCGACCTCTGGCTCGCCGACTGACTTCTTGAAGGGGGTGGTTGGCAAACGCGTCGTCGTCCGACTGACTTCCGGTGTAGACTATCGCGGTGAGTCATAAGATATTTCTGATGGAGAAACGCCGACTGCGTGTCGTCTACGGTGCTTTTGTGCCGCATATATGCTGACCAGTATCAATCGTAGGAATCTTGTCGTGCTTGGACGGTTACATGAACATCGCCCTGGAACAGACGGAAGAGCATGTAAATGGGAGGGTAACAAATCGTTACGGAGACGCATTCATTCGAGGAAACAATGGTATGTGCTTGACCAACTCTCTGCGGATCCCAGCAACCTGATGTATGCGGTCACAAGTACTATATATCTCTGCTGCAGAAGCTTTGTAGAAACCTGGATACGCCTCGCATATTGTCGACCTTGTTTGATGTCCCTTGTCGCGAGCTCAAGATGTTCCGACGTCTTCGTATGCTCAACAATGCCAGCAAGCCGCTCAGGCGCTGTGCAGTACGATCCGAGAATCGCAATGACTGTTGACGATTACCATCCTGTCGCTACCAGGAAGTTTTCCATGCAGCCTTTGAGCATTCCGATACTGGATCTATCAGGGCGCCGTATTCCGTCCTTGTATCAGTCCGACTGCGTTTAGACGGTGCGTACTTTTAGCCTTCTCATAGCCCCGCCCTGATCCAGATCTCTGAGTCATCAGAGTCTCAGATACATCGGCAATATAACACTGTTCGCGCCTCCTCACTGCCTCCTCTTGGTTGCTCGGAACTACTTTTCGCTATGCACCGACCACCAGCGGCTGCTGGTCCGAGATGGAAGCACCGTCTCGTTCCCATGCAGTTTGGAGCTCATGTCAAGAAAACCCGAATCCCGGTGAGCTGTGTTGTTAAAGTGGACTGACGACTTCGGAAAAGGCACGCAGAAACGTCGCTAGACACCCATTGTCTTCTCTGACACTTTTAGGAACTGTCGGAAGGCCAAAAACTGGAATTTGAAATCTCGGCCGCGCGAGGCGGGAGTTGCGAAGGGGGATACTGCCGTTTGTCGAAGCCGGGGGTTTCGATAATAACGACAACGCGGTGAGTCTCCGTGCCAATGAGTACTGCATCTCGGAATGGGTCGAACATTGAGTCTGACGAACGTGTGCCCAGCGAACTAAGTACGGGCCTCGACTTGACCCGGAGACGCACGCCTACGTGAACGAGTCCTACCAACACACGCACCCAATTACCCGATCGGCTGACGGAGGTCACTTATCGAAAGACGGGGAATGCTTACGCATAGAAGAGCGCGTTCATTATTGTTCAGTGCGCTCGTCCCTTACGTAGATTATTCGAACGTAACTGATACAGCAAACAACAACAGCTATCTCCATATCACAGCGGAGATGGGCTTCATCAACTTCAACCGCTGCCGCGGTCCAGACCCAGACCGGCGACGACAAGACGCAGCTCGCTGTGTCAAGCGCTCCCAGGCTGAGCCGCGAACCATCCTAAGTAATGGAAGCCCATTACCTACAGCGCCTCTACCATGCCGTCAAACCCACTCGGGTGCCCCTCGTCCGGGCTCGAGATGCCTCGAAGTGTCCAAATCATTGGCCGCGGGTGTGCGATCTCGGTTACCTCCCGCTGCATCATGCCTCAGAGAAAACGACCTGATAGGGGTGGCCCTCTCAGGTGAGCTCGACACGGTGTGCCTGTTGGCTGAGGGGAACGACGGCGGGATCGCGCTGACAGACAACTGGTGCAGAAAGCGGTTGAGGTCTCGCGAAACGTCGCTGGAGAATCGACACCAGTCAGAGGGGGCCTGTATAACCCACAACTTCGCGGGGGAACGCACCGACGATCAGGAGATGCAGATGGCCCCCCGGCTGTGTCCGAGTTATGGAGGGCGGGGCGGCTGTATGACCGCATCAGGGTGCGATTGGTGGTGCTGGGCTCGATCCGGATGGGGAACTCGGGTTTGGGCGCGTGCTCTGTCAGGAAGCTGGGGAGCTCTTTGCGGGGCTCAGTGGGACGAATGGGCCGGGGCAGTGGACGACGTCTCGAAACGCCCGCCCGCGCATACGGGAAGGCATCCAACACGTTGCAGGACGACCTGGAGGGGCTCTGGCCGAATATTGCCGAGCGAGGATGGGACGTTTCAGGAGCCGCCCGGTGGGCAGGAGCTGGGCTGCTTTGGCTCGACGATATCTTGACCGCATAGGAGCCCGGAGTGCCAGGGGACGTCCGAGAGCGGATGTAATCCGATACATCGCCGCTCGAGTCCGAGCTCGCTGTTGGCGGTACGGAGGGGGGCATCGCACGCTCCGAGTTAGGCGAAGCAGGTGCAGATTGCTGTTGCGGAACGGCGGCCGTGCGTCTGTTCTTGTTGGGATCCCGTTGCTTCGGAGCAACATACTCGCACTGAAGACCACGAGCAAGGCAACGCTCGCACGGAGCCTCGCCATTGCACTACAGGTGCGCAGACAACGAAGATCGGTGTAGGAAAAAGGAGTAGTCGGCACGGACACGGACCTTGCTCTTTCGTATTCGGCACTTCTCACACGCATTGGCAATACGTTCCCGAGGTTGGAGTCGTTGGAATACACCGGTAGTTAAATTGATAGTAAAGCCAGTCAGAGAAGATTGATGGGGCACGGAGGGTTGCGTAGAGGAGGCCATGTATGGTGGTTTGTGCTACTGAGTCTAAGCGGTGTTCGAAGACTGGATAGTGGACTAGAGGATTTAGACAATGGCCAGAGCCGGGCTGTTTCGAATGGGTCTGGGCTGACAGTAGATTCGCCGGCTCAGTTGCGGTCGGTCGTGAGGGACGCATTGTTTATTTAACGGCATGGCGAAGGTATACTGTCAGGAAAGGACACTAGATGAGGGAGGGCATTGCGAAAGAAACAGATGCAAACGATCTACGACGCCTCGATACCACGTGCATTTTGCGTCGCTGCTTAGGCCCCGTACAAGCGCAGCGTATCGTAACTCGAGGTTGAAGTGGGCGTTGAGATCATCCGTATACGCTAATTATAAGCTATCTACGCTCAGCAGTTGCATTTCACCAGGGACGGGAATGCTGGGTTCGAATGCTGACATCGACAGCGAGAACATTTAAAGCTGCGGCTGACTGGAGCTTGAAGGAACTACCCGCCAATAATCTTCGTATGGATAGGAAGCGAAATAACGAATGAAATTCCTAGTCTACTCGATACACGGGTACTAGATATACGAGATACAGTGCTAGTGGTTATATGGTTATATTGCGAGACGTGGCGAAAACACGAACAACAACAAAGCAAAGGACAACGGAAGAGCGGAGTGTAGGACAACAACAAGTCCCATGTGAAGTGTCTCTAAGCCGAACCGATAAAGTGATTTAAATAACCGACCAACAATCTACCGCACCATGGTGTCGATCGGGCCCAACAGCTCTGCCATAAGGCTGCTCGACCTCGCACGGGGTGTTTTCTCTTCGGCCAACTGGGCATGCACAGCGGCGGCGGCAGAACGCCAGCCGTCCTCGTCGAATGCCTTCGCGTGTAGCACGTCCGCCATCTCATCGAACGCGCACAAGTGCCCGTCGTCCGAGGACACCGGAGACGCTTCGAAGGTGTCGAAGGCGTTGTCGAACGCAGACATGCCCTCGGGATACATCAGGCCGCCCGTGGCGTCGTACGCAAGCGACACTGGAGTGATGGGGGTAGGTATCTCCGGCGAATTCGAGGTGGGCTCGTTCGCCGACGGGAACGAAGAGGGGATGGCGATGACGGGGGACGGGTGCACGAAGTGGCTAACACCTTGCAAAACAGGACTGGAAACCGATGCTGGTCAGAGAGATGACATGACGGCCATTGTTAGAGAGGAACATACCGACTACCGAAAGTGCCAGGCAGCCCCTGAGCCACGGCCGAATTGTGTAGAGCGGTACGGCTGTACGACTGCGCCAGGTACATCGGCAACGCGGTGAGGCTATCTCTGCCGGTCTCGACTTGAACGGGGTATGGAACTTGTCCCATATTTCGCGCGTGTTCGACTTGGAGGCGGGAATGCGTCTCCTGGGCGACGGTGAGATCGAGGCGCGGGGGACGAGGCCTGGTGGAGGCCACCGCGGTGGTCTCCAATGCGTTGCGAAATGAGCCAGAGGGGCCTTGGCCGACGGTTGCCGAGCGGGGACGGAACGCCCCGCATGCCTCAGGAGAAGCTCGGTGAGCAGGAGCCGGGCTGCTGTGGCTCGACGAGATATCGACCACACAGGGGCTTTGAGCGCTAGGGGACGACCCAGAGCGCTGGCGACGCGATGCAGCGCTGTCCGAGTCCGAGCTGGTTGATGTCGACGCAGAGTCGGGTATCGCACAATCCGAGGTCGGCGACACTGTGGATCGTTTTTGGGGAAGGGCAGCCTTACGTTTGTTCTTGTTGGGCCCACGCATCTTCCGCTCCGGGGCGTACTCGCACTGGAGGCTCTTATCTACGCAACGCTTGCACGGGTTCTCTCCGCTGCACTACAAGCACCAACCCAAGACGGAATCAGTCAGGAGAAAAGTGGAGCTACAGATGGACGCACCTTCGCCTTGCGTATCCGGCATTTCTCACACGCCTGGGCTGTACGAAGCCGCGGGTGCTCAACGCTACGTTGGAATACGCCGGTGGCAAGATCGATGGAACCCGTCCAGGAAGACTGAGCCCCACCGGAGAGCTGTGCCGAAGGGACAATGTTCGCCGCGTTTTGCTGCTGAGTCTGGACGGTGTGCGTAGAACTTATGAGAGTCCCAAGGTCCTGGACGAGGGGATGGCCACTGGGGTCGTAACGCCCCCCGTACCCGACGGCACCTGTCCAGCCGGAAGTAGCGGCGTAAACACCTGGAGGAGACGGATGCTGTTCAGTCGATGGATAAGGGGCGTTGAGGCCGATGAAAGTATTGTGACCGCCTGGCAGATGGTATTGCACCATAAGATCTGGTTGCGGGGCGAGGAAGGTATGCGTAGGCCTTGCAGGTATATGGGGCACCTGTCCGGTCGAGCGAGGACCGGGTGAAGATGCGTCTAGATGCCCGTGGGGGTATAACGACGGCGGGCGAGGAATTCCAAGACTTAGGTTGAGTTCGTAGGTCTGCGGGGATCCGGGGCTAGGAATCGCATAGTCGTCGAAGGGAACATGCGCTCTAGACATGGTGAGACAGAGTCAGCGCAGGAGGGGATGTGGTGAGGAGTTTACAACAAACGCCGGGCCTTATATACTGCTGCGTATCAAAGAGCAGGCAGATCGAAAAAGCATACCTTTTGCGTGTTTCCCGATGGAGCGTCGACGACGAGCAGACTGAGCGCCAGCCTCCTTTCCGTTCGATCGGTCTAAATCCAAACTCTACTGCTGTTAAGTCGTGTTGGCCCAATCCAATTGAAGTGAAACGTGGGGTTAACTCCACGGTACTGAATACTGCATTGACCGTCAATGCTACCTTCGTCGTGGCCTTTTCGAACCCGTGATGACCTACCTGATCCGGCCCTCTTGACCATTGTGGCGCTAACGTCCACACTGAGCGGGGTTCTAAATCTCGAAACCTCTCCTGTCAACGTCCAGACATATCTTCAAAACAATTTGCGAAGTTCGTTCGAGATCGGAATGGAGATATGATATATGGGCGCTGACCATGGGCGTTATGGCGGCCTGTGAGTCAACGACAGCTCAGCATCCTAGGATGGCCCAGCCCGACGGTCGGATTTGGAGCCGCGACAGTTTAAACCACCACCACGGGCTCGTCTGGAAGTGGGGTGGCATTCTGTGCTCTTGGCGCCATGAATGCGTAGGGACCTAGATTCGCGGAATGCACAAAATATCAGTGAAAGTTCGTGGGACGCCCGGCGATTTAAATATTTAATTGCATACTTACTCGACGGAGAATCGACCCCTGCGAATTGATGTGCTATCTGGGGTCGAAAACACACAGATTCGCCCGTCGTCTGCAAGAAAATCGGTGGCGATCCTATGACTTGGTCTCGATTATGACGCAATAACACCAAGAGCGCGATGTCAGTTTTCGTGGCGGGCACAGGAAGACCGGCGGGGTTCAACGTTCAGCCTTACGTCTGTGGGCCACCAATTCACGCTGATATCCACTCCATGGGACATAGGCGATAGCCTAGCCCAGAGGGTAACACGATGGGGCGAACCATCATTGGCGATTCGCACGCTTGAGCCACAGCAGATCGAACGCGGCTGCGCATAGCTTGGCGGGACGACGATTCCACCCCCCACCAGGCAGTATTGGGCCTGGAATCGCAAGGTCCACTCTCGCGGAACGATGAGCCATGTCGACCAAAATCGTGAAGGAGACGGCGTACCTTTGGTCCCTCCAATCGTATCCTACAGGAACCCCATACGGGCAAACGCCGTGCAATTCATCGGGCTGAGAGGGGCATAGACGGAGAGCCGCCCATTAGATGGGCGGTCCCCTCTCCGGGGTGGCGCCCCTGTCATCAAACGTTGCTGTCTTCAGCGAACGACTGGCTATGCAGCTGTTGCGAGCCTCTTCTCGTCGTGATGATGAACTGACTCTGCAGTTGGCGTAGAGAATGCGGAGGTGGTCAAGGTCTGCGTGAGGAAGGGATTAATCGAATGACATCAGAACACAATGAGAACTTGGTGACCCACCTTCCGAATTCTGCCATTACAATCGGGCCGGGTACTCGGCGTCAGTGCTTCATTTCGGGACAAAGAGAGCGCGAGTATGAGTATCTCGAGAACGCAATAAGTCGAATAACATTACACCTAACAACTAATGGCTACAAAGGAATGTGAAGCAGTGGTACAAGTACAGTAGAGCTATAGATAGGACGTCGTTGCGTTTGTATACCGTATAACTTCAGGACCTGCCGTGCACGTGTACCATGTGTATAACATATAAACAGCATAAATTACCATCGAGCGCGTCCGGCGGCCGCTCATGACGAGTAGTGGAGCAGGCGCGCCATGACGCGGCTGAAGTGCCGTGGGCGCACCACAACCAAGTCCTCGGAGCCGTTGCCGGCCGCCGCCCGCTTCTTCAGCTTGCACTGCGACTTGTTGCCGCTCGAAGCGTTGTTCGACGTCGACCCAGTGGCGGAAGCAGACGGAGCCGAAGCCTTCGTGGAGCTCGCACCCGATGCCTTGCCAGTCTGGACCGCAGTGCCCGAAGGGAACGGCACGCTCGATACGGGTGGCGTAACCTCTTCTTGGGTAGAGGCGAGGTTCGAGAGCGCCGGCCCGGGGAAGGTATACGTCGATCCGGAGTCGAACACCTGGTCCGCATTGAAAGATCGTGTCAATAAATCGCAAACAAGAATGGAGCCACCGAATAAGGGAACTTACGGTGGGGTCGAAGATGCCGGGGTCACTGTCGCTGTAGGCACCCGGGAAGTGTACGGTCTGGTTGGGCTGGCCATTGCCATTACCGCCGACCTGAATCTGAGTACAGGAGGGGTAGAACTCGGCGCCACCCTTGGTGACCGCGAGGTGGAGAGCGATGATCTGTGACGATTAAGTCAGGGAATGGCGAAGATGTGTTGTGCATAGGTTTCAAGGCTTACCTCGTGGCGAATAAGGTAACCTCCGGGACTGAGGTTGGAGGGCAGAGTGAGGGTGTAGGAATCACCATTCACTGTGAAACATTCAAGTTGGTCAGTTCATGATCTCTGACCCGAGTCAGCGGTAAGAATAGTAAATTGACGGTTGAAGCTAAGGTGCATCGTCGCTTTGGAACGCCGAAGTGGCTGTCCTCGCAGTCATTTTGCGGAACATGAGAATATGGAGAGGATATTGGGCAAAGAAAATGCAGGGAAAGGCAGCTGGAAGACGTTGTGACTCACTGATGTCCTGCTGGATCCAAGTGTTCGCATCCTTCTTTCCCGCCTCATCAATCTTGAACCACTCCGCGTCCAGCGAGTTGAACTTGTCGCAAGACGTGCTTCCGCATGAGGCGAGGTAGGTCATGAGCGGACCGGTGTTGTGCGGCCACTTCTGGCCAGCACCGCCGGACCACTGGAACGTCACATTGCTGCCGGGGTTGGCGGGAACCACCATCTCGGCGAGCGCCGCGTTGAGACCGCAGAAGAGGTCCTTGTTGGACGCACCCTTGACTGGGGAGATGTCAGAGATGAGGCGGATCGGGCTGGGACCTGCTTCCACGTTAGGCTCAACTGCGTCGGGAGATGATCCTCATTGCCACGCACCCTTGTACTGGTTTGGCACGTTGCCCTCGTAGGTTTGTCCATCGATGACCACCTGGCTAACGAAGCCGTGGGCCGCGACATAAGGCAAGATAGTGGATGCTGCGGCAAAAACTGCAAAGTGCTTCATGTTTGGAGTGAAGTCGTGAAAATGGCGGGCAGAAACTCGGGTAAAAATGTCAAGCGCGATGAGAAGGATCGTGAGGGCGTCGTGAACTCTCGTCAAGAGCAGCTCGTTGAACTATCCGGCAGTGAGAAGGAAACACGAGGTTCCCGTCCGGACTCAACGAGGTTATATACTCTCGGGCAGCGAGGGAGGAACGAAGGATCGCCATTGTCTCCGGGACAATAATGACCGTTGTGCACGAGGCTGCTATTCAGGTACCCGCTCCGCTTTACACCGTTGTAATGGCCGGCTATTATTTAAACTCAGACAAAGCGCATTGACCTCGGCTAATGCGGAGTTCGTAAATTTGAATATGAAACTCAGACTCAGACAATGGCCCTCGTTTCCCAGAGGCTAGCCGGCACAGCCGCCACTTTCTCATCAACTTGCAACCCTCTTCCTTGTCCTCTTTGTCCCGAGAAGCAAAACCTGCTGAATACCATAGGCTGCCTTTCAATTGTACCAAAGCCGATGTCTTTCAATGATTGTAGTCCCTCCGTAAACCGGAGAAGCTGCCTAACGTACGTTGCTTGTTCTTTTGAGTCGTTGGGACGGAACGAAAGCACTGATGAAGCGGTTCTAGATAATTTCACTGTTTTGCGACACTTTGCAAAGTGTCCAACCGAACGTTTACTGCACGCACAGGCTAATCGCAGTCCGACACTAGCTCGATGAAGTTGTCGAAGCGCAATGTATCGGCTTGATATGTGTGGTGCTCATGCCTTCCTCCCATTTTGGTTCCAATGACTCCTGCCACGCCGTCCAGGCCCTCCTAGCCGAGCGTCGCGGTCGGCCGACTCGGCTCAATGCATTCCTCCGATCTCGAATCCCGGTCCCCTCAGACGCCCGCGGGCGCTCCGATACTTGGGAAGATGCACAACGTGCGGGAGCCCCAGAACTTTCAGCGGCCAGCCCATGACCATGCGGTATGTGGTGTCCTCTCAGAGCCCCGATTTCAAGTCCTCGTCTAGAAGTTCGCTCTTTATTGGCTACCACCCCAAACATCATGGATTTGCCGGGGACCGACGCCCGAGCTGTGATCTTTGAGGGGGTTAGCACGGACCACGGCTAAAACGGCCGTTGGTTTGGGACAGTTTGGGACCTTGTCGGTCACGGCCGGTCAGCTGCGGTCCTTGTTGCTACCCACGTTCCAGACAATCGACTGCCATTACGTTCGTACGGATGCAAATGCGAGTCAAGACTGTCTTCTGCCGCACGTTCGTACGTATCGACGTCAGACCAGCCCTGGTTCATCTATGTCAGGAGCTACTATCTTGGTCTCCCGTGCTTTGCGATGGTCAGTAAGGACGCCTACAGCCCTTGCCCAGGTGCCGTCCAACCCCAGGGAGCACCTGTGGAGTTTGTTCTAGCACCGCCCTAGATAGGATCTGGGAGCTGATCCACACGCTTATTTTGCCTTTCCACTTAGCTGTGCAACGCACGAAGTCATCTTGGCGACTGGACCAGTTCGTCGGCGAGCCCTACCGCCCTGCGAAGTAACGGGAGCTAGACCACGTGCCATACTCCCATCTGCTTCCTTCGCCGTTCATCTTACGGCGAACCTTGCCCGCTCTGACGCTTGTCTGGACGGATGATGGTCGTCGTTGATGAGATGGGCCGCCCAGTCCATCTGGATGGTCAGAAGGCGTATGCCGTTGTACGGCACTGACTCCAAATTCGTAGTGTCAAACAAGCTCGTAGCAGGCCAGCCACCGTTATAAAA
>BACB01004918.1:0-11254 GCA_000338015.2 Ganoderma multipileum BCRC 37180
CAGTACAAGTCCTGCTTGACCTACTTCCTCAACCAGGGCTCGACCGACCTCCAGTACTGCCGCTCTGACTGGGTAAGTAGCAGACTTCGCGCGGCATGTCATCACATTGCGGGGTAAATTGACGTCTGATCTCCTCTCAGTCTTCGCTCGTCAACTGGCTCTCGTCCGACTGCAACGGCGCCAACAGTGCCCACGGCGGCCTTTGCGTCGCCACGAACCAGGCCTGGTACATCCAGTACGTTTGTTCGCGCTGCCTTGCCACTTGGTACCCGATGTCTGACGTCACGGGTACAGGGTGCAGAACTCCTCCGGGTGAAAGGAGATATGCTCTCGGATTGTGTACCGTCGATGACAAATGGACTTCTCTACGGACTTCTCAGGTCAAAGCGTATTACAAGTGTTGTCGCTCCTTTTGGTATAACATGTCATGGTATTGTACTGCGCCTAAATCTAGTGGTTCGCGTTTTTGGAATACAACCTGCGTGACGCCAGAATCGTGGCGGTCCCAAGGATCCTTCAACCAACCTTCAGGGAACGTAAGAAACTGTTTCTGCGAGCGGTATCGGCAGGTGGGGTTCTGGCCGCGCCGAGTTCAACACGCTCATTGTGTACGTGCACAATTACCCCCCCTCCATATGAATGATATTTATTAGATCAAATTCTGCTATGATGTGCCTCCAAATTTCAAGTTCTGCGGTGCTGCCATGAGCCTGCCAAGTTCAAGGTCGCACAATCAGACAGTCATATTGTGGCGATGCCGCAGAGCTCACGGCAGTGGCAGTGTTGTCACCATGACATCATGTTATGCTGCGCAAAGACTATGTCGGACCTCCGGTCCAGCTGTCCAGCTTTGCACCAACTTGCTTGAAGTACTTGCAACGCCGGGCAGTCCTGAGTCCTCTCTTTCCCGAATGAACATGCACGCTCGAGTTGTTTGAATCTTATGATAGATACTGTACAAGACGTCTACTGTCCACGGACATACGTATTTGAGGCGCATCTATCCTGGAGCATCCGGTCTCTTCAGGGCTACCCGCTCTTCCCACCCCGCACCTCCAACTCCACCGGCAACGCCCCTCTCACAGTCACGAAATAATCCTTGACATTCCGCTCGTAATCGGCGAGCGTCCACCCCTCGCGCGGGCGCATCCTGAAGCGCTGCAGGAGCGCGCACACCGCCGTCTTGAGCTGCTGCAGCGCGAGCGCCTTGCCGACGCAGTTCATCGGCCCGTGCGAGAACGGGAGGAACGCCGCCTCGTTGTGCACGTATCCCGGCATCGGGGGCACGTCGTACCCGGTCTCGGCCACGGACGAGACGAGCCAGCGTTCAGGGAGGAACGCGTTGGGCGAGGGCGAGAAGTTGTGCGGGTCGCGGTGGAACGAGTACACGTGCATCCAGAAGATCGTCCCGGGAGGCACGTACAGCGAGTCCACCGTGATGCCGTCGCCGTTACGCTGCACCTGGCGCTGCGTGCCGGAAGGGACGGCAGGGAAGAGACGCAGCGTCTCGTTCCTACACAAAAGTAACACCTCGCGCTCAGCACCTCATATACCCTGACGGATTGCCGCGACCACTCTCGCGCGCGATCCATATCCATGTACTCACAGGACGGCGCTCAGGTAGTGCATCTCTTTGAAATGCTTCGTCGTGATCGTCTCCCCAGGGGGATAGAACCGGTCCACCTCCGCCTGCAGCTTCTCGTACGCGGCGGGGTTCGAGAGCAGGCACGCGAAGAGGCCCGTGAGCGTGCCGGACGTCGTGTCCGAGCCCGCGACCATCGTGAGGATCCCGTCGTTGACGATCTGGTCCATCGACGGCCGCGGCTCGTTCTTCCCCGCGCCCTGGATGTCCTCGTGGCTCTGCGCACGTAACACGCACACGCACATGTACACGTCAGTGGCGGTGGGGTGAGAGCGGGGGCGACGGGGTAGGACAGGGTGTTTACTTACGAGATAGTGGAAGAGGTCGGGCGTCTGCGTGCCGCGCGCGAGGCGGCGCGCGGCGTTGTTGCGGCACGTCGCGAGGAACGCCTTGTTCCCCAGGAAGACCCACGGGATGCGCCCGAGCAGGATGCCGAACCACGGGACGTGGCCGAAGAAGGTCGCAGTCCTGCAATGGCGAGCGTCGGCGTCGTTCTCGACGTCAGGGAGAGAGGGCACGATCATAACCTACTTGGCGGTCTTCTTCAGCCCCGGCCAGAAGCCGTCGTCGTCTTTGCCTTCCAGCAGGTTCGTGCCGCCGCCAAACCTAACGTCAGATAACGAAAGCCCACGCGCTCAGTCAGCCGCAGTCTACGTCCCCCACTGCGCACGTCGACCGCACTCACGCCATGTCAGACATCAAGTCATACCTGCTCGCCCAAGTGTGTCAGCCACCCGCCCTCCCTCGCTGCGAACGAATACGGCATAGGAACTCACGAAAAGGCGTTGAACCACTGATTCAGCAAGAACTCGCCCTTCTGCTCCTCGAGGCGCGCGACGAGCTGGCTGACGCGGCGCGCGATGCGGTCCTCATACGCCTTGAGCGCCGTCGGCGTGAACCCGCGTGCCCACGCGCGCCGCCGCAGGAGGTGCACGTCCGTGTCCTGGATCCCGATCATCGTGATCCGCGTGTCGGAGAGCACGCGCCCCATCTGGTCTGTCCGCGCGTCCGATGTGTCAGCTCAAAGCTCCTTCTTGCGAGAGGGAAGTGGGGAAAGAAAGGGGCGGCGGACGTACGTGGGCCTTTGGGTGCGCCGGATATGCCGAGGAGTCCCGCCGTGGCGGAGGGCTTGCGGATGGAGAGCAAGTTTGGACCTGGGCGCGTCGGGGTTGTCGATTGAGAATGGACTACGGTAGACACGAGGAAGGGTGAACGCACCTATGCGGATGACGTCGCCGTACCGCTCGTGAAGGGACCGGATGTAGCGGTGCTGCTCGCCGTCGAGGCTCAGGTATGCCATCCAGAACGCAGTCATCTTGCAGAGGAACGGGCCCGGGTGCTGCGCGAGCGGGTGGAATGGAGAGATGCGGTAGCCAACGATCACGGTTGCGAGGATGGCGAGGTAGAGCGCGAGGGTGCGCGGGTACACGGCGAGCGTGCTGGTGATCCAGTTTGAGAGGGAGTCATAATTTACAGAAAGTACGGTGAGCAATGCTGGCGGAACGAGGAGGACGAGGCTGTTAAAGGAGAGGAGGTGAGTTTCGAAGCGGCGGAGAACTTGGTGTGCGACCTGTTCAGTGGATCGCGAGTGGTGGTCAGATTGAGAGAGAGGAGAGGATGTCGACAGACATTTGTATTTGGGACTTACCAAAGCTGAGAAGAGCACGTAAGGCAGGGTGTTGTATTGGCCGTGAGATCCTACTTCCATAGTGCCTTTTATGCAACACCTTCTTGATCCAGTCAGGGGAATCTCGCAGCGATAAGAGTGTCCATACCTGCAATAAGTATAACTAGAGAGGGGAGCGCTGGTGAGGACACAATGCCGTCGTTGGGGAAATAAGGCCTCTCCAGAGACCCAACTGCGTGCTGGTTAAGTAATGGACTACCGAGGTCGAGATTAGCATGAGCAGCGCGTTTAATTGAAGGTGTCTAATAGACCCGCCTTATCGACTCACGTAACGCCATCGATACCATCCTACGATACCGATTTTCAGCTCAATGGCCAGTAGTCTTAAAGAATGCAAACGAACTCGGACGACATGGCCATTATGGCGTGCACTTTAACTAAGAATAGAGTTTGCGCCGATGTCAGCACTACAATGTTGACTTCGTAAGATCGGGGATGAGGGGGCGGAAACACACCGGCATGGTTGTGCACAGTCTCCGAAGGCTTTGAAGGAGGCAACGCGCGACGCTGCTCTGCCTGAAAAGTACTGCAGGACGCCACGAACAAACGCGGACGCCGGACTTGCCGTCTAGGTTCTGCCTAAAAGCGAGCAGCGGGCTAAGGGCGTGAATCTTCGTCGGGGACATCTTGCCGTCCGTGAGGTGCTTCCTCAGCGGCTGTTTGACACGAGCAATGGGAGCTCTACAGCCATCGTGCCAGAGCCTCGTTTCATCAGCGGTTCCAAGAAACATCGGCATACGAGCTCTGGGTGCATCAAAAGCAAGGAATGCCTAGAAGGATAGACGTTGGCATATGCGGTGGAGAATGTGAAGAGACGGCGACGCTTACGATGGCCCGATAAGCAATGCTGACCCGGAACCTTCTACCGTCTGAACGCGGTCGACTCAGCTCAGCTATGTTTGTTGACTCCATTTTGTTCGCCAAACATGGTGTGTAATACTACTACTGTCATTCGAGGACCCTCCTTCGTGTCCGGCGCCCGACGACCTTCAGAGATTCGGATCCGGTAAGAGGTGTGTGTCAAACATACTCTATATCAGAAGACTGAGACTGCTGGTTTGGCTGTGACATTAATGGACTTTACTTACAGGCTGGAATACGAATCCACTGGTCCGAACCCTGTCGACTTATGAAGTCAATTGCGCTTTCCATCCTAACTGTCTTCATCATCGCATTGCTAGCAACGTGGCTATCCAGACAATGAACGGGGTATGGCAGTGTAGCTGCGAGTGGTCAATTGGGAGAGGTAAATAGCATTGGCGAAGAAAGCATTGGATCAAAGGTTTGTTGCTTAGGTCACATAAGCGCCGACGTGCGGGGCACAAAATTTTGCTCGGAGAAGGTTGTCCGTTCCAGGCCTAGGCGCGCTTCTGGGCGGAGCCCAAAATGAGGTTCGCGATTCCCTGGGCAAAGCCGATTATGGTGACGAGGCTTGGAGGTGTTAGCAATTGAGGTATCCTGACATGCACTTACTTTGAGCCATCCTTTGAGCCTGACCTACTGACCATGCTCTTTCAGACCTTACGCATGCTCCTGAGAAGGAAAATCACCATCAAATGGCCCGGATAACAAAGATTATTCTCCTCCGGACTTCAGCCTGGGTCGTTTCACCGTGCCGGTGTAAGAAATCCTCTGATTTGAATCAACCATTGTTTCGTTTCTCACGTGTTGTTTACAAGGCCCGGAAGTGCTCTCTGCTATGCCCAAAGGGCTGCCCTCTATTGACCTTTCAGGAACTCTTTTGGAGTAGCAATGCGGTCCTTGCGCCGGTTGCCGCTTTCGAGGGCCGTTGCCGCTGTGGATTCTCGTTCACTTGGTGGCGACGGAGTGGGCTTCTTTCTAGCCCCTTTCATCTACATCTCCTCTCACACCGAGGAAACTGCGACTTCTCACGTGTTGTCTCGAATGGCATCCTCCGATTACGGTCAGCGCCGCTTGACGCGATCGGTATGCGCACTAGCAACTACCTGGGCCTTAGGCGACACAGGTGTCTTGCACAAGCACAGGTGGCTCCTCAACCACTCCTCGTTAGCCTCCGTATGTCCTTCTATTCCTCTAGTCATCCCGTGTTACGAGCTTTGCTGTCGCTGTAGGCCAGCTGCCTCCCGTGGTCTATGTGCTGACTGACCTGCTAGGATCCCGTCGTTGCCCATCCTCAATCGCCCATACTAGAGCGGCTTTCGAACGAAGAACTGCTCCTTATCTTCGAGGAAGCTCTCTAGGGCATGTTTGACCACCCTCTTATGTTCGCACACTCCAGGAAGCCATCTATCCTGGTGACGGCATCCCCTCCCGCTTCTTTTCGTCCTCCTTGACCTTCCGGCACTCGCATTCGTCGACCTTCATGTCCATACCGACCCGCGCACCGCCCATTGGCCGTGTATGACTCCGGACGGTCGTATCCAAATCATCGCAGTCCGCCACCCTAATCCGGGCCCGGATGATGCTTGGGTCGTTCTCCTCCCGGCGCCCGGCGCCCTACGCGTCACCTACTGCATATCCCTATTCGCACCCTGCGACGCGGGCCCCCCCAACCACAGCCTCTGCTATATCGTCTTTCCTCCCCTTATCGACCTCCAGATCACTGATGCATTCGTGCGCGACCCTCGCGCACAGGATACTGGCACGCCGCTCCCACCGCCAAAGCGGCTCCGCCCGTTCAACGCGCTCTTCTGGCACGTCCCCGCCTTCACGCACGTCGCGCGCCTCACCCTAGTGGGTGCGCGCTCGCGTTTCGCACCCTCTGGGATGCGCTCCAAACGCGCTCCCCTGTGCGCGAGGTACTCGTCCTCGGCGCGTGCCCAGGGGCTGGGCCACTCGTGTACGCGCTCGCCCTGGGAGAAAGCGGGGTGAGTGTGAGAAGTGGGGCGCTTGGATTGGGAAGAAGGTGCAGGAGATCGTGGTGAGCTGGTGCGAGGACGTGCACGCGGGATGCCTGAGGATGGTCATTGAGGCGCAGCTGAAGGCGAGAGGCGGGGGCGCGAAGAATGAGGCTGAAGTCAATCCCAGTGGAGGCACCGACGGGAACGCGGATACCACCGACGCAGTTTCAGCCTTAAAGCCGGAGCTGTCGAGTGCTCTCGGGGCTCCCACATGCACAGGCGAATCCGTTAGCAGCCCAGACCCGGCTGCAGGGTACCTATTCACGTTGCAGGTCCTCGAGTGTCCGCGCGTCACCTAGGAAGATGTACGCGCTCTCGCCACGATTCCCGGGGCGCGGACGCTGGTCTGGAAGGGAGAAAGAGGTGGGCATGTAATCTCTATTCCTGGGGTCGCGGTCCAGGAAAACGTCCTCCGAGGGGCGGTTGATCAGCCCGTGCAGATCACAACGGACAAACTCGGAGTAGCCTAGAGATTAATTCCTACGTTGATACCGCGTCAGCTCATTACTCGAATGTATGGCCCGCGACTTAGACAGGTTGTTCATGATGAGATACTCTTCCTACATTTTCGAGCACTATATTATCCTACAAACCTTGCTATCACTTTGAATCGGATTATGCGTCGGCAATGGTTAGAACTTAAGGATAGCACTCGGTAACCGCTCAGACGGGCGTCCCCGCGACCGAGGACGGTGATTGGCTGCTGATGTGCTGACACTACCACTGTGCCAGCGTGCACGCTACCGCCAGCCTGCGACGAGTTCATGGCTATCTACATCGAAAACTGTTTCCTTGTCTTTCTCAACACCCTCTCAGTCTAGTTGAATATGCATACTGCGAGGGACTATTCTCCGACTTGGCCAACCCAAGTTTCAGTCGCCTAGTGAGTACACGCAGTGCCTCTTTTTATCTCTGCCGGTCCAAGCTGGAGACGAAGACATACCAAGACGATTAATGAGTGCAACAGTGCGAACGCCTTGGCAGATTTGATAACGGGGCGGAACTGACCGGTTTTGCATCGGATTGCTCTGGCTCATGCACGGTAGGCGTACGGTTTGGCCTTCCCAGGCGACGGTTCTAGTTCGGTGAGTCTCGCGGTATTGCTCACAGCCTACTGACGCGGTGCGCGTAAGCGTCAAAGGCTTGTCTATTTCAGTTTTATGTTTAGTACTTGATCGATTGGTTTGCCCAAGCAATGTAGGGGCCGAAGCACTTGCCGCGGAGCACGGAACAACAATTGAGGCTCGCCTTTGTGGCGCCGCGCTTTTCAGTTGGACAAAGCGTTACAATTCGCAATTCAACTCCGACCACTACTACCCTCTTACTCTGGTCAGATTCTGCAACTTATCGACCGTCACGCTTCTCGCACTCCTTCTCCCACCACGGACGTACCTCAACCGCACCTCACCAAAGATGGAGGCCATGAGCTCACTCCTTCCGATATCCATGCGCACCCTCTCTCGTATCATATACGGTCGTAACGACTACTGGGACATACACCCTGTAGGGCAGGTATTTCTTGCCAGCCGGCATTTCCACGTACTTACCACACATTATCTAGCCATCGCCGATCATGCAGCTCTCAGATGACGAGCTCGCTCTGATCTTTGCGGAAGTCATCAAGAGCAACCACAACCTTCCCGTTCCCAATCCCTTCGCCGCCATAACCCTCTCTCATGTCTGCTCCTCATGGCGCGCGATCGCGTTGTCAAAATCCAGCCTCTGGGCGAGCATGTCGCACCTCCCTCCCGCTGCCGTCGACCAGTACATCTTTCGTTCCGGCAACAGACCACTCAGCATCCGGCTTCATCTCAGCCCCCTCCACGACATGAGCGTTGGCATCGCGCTATCAGTCATCAACCGCGCGCACCGCTGCAAGGAGCTCCATTGGATCGACGAGTCCCCACACTGCGTCCTCAATGTGAGCGCGTTCACACGCATTCCCGCCTTTCCCATGTTGGAGGTCCTCGCGCTCGCGTCCCGGACGGTTGTCTGTCTGCCTACGCCCGCGCCACTCGGAGGGTCTTCAGTGCGTGCGTCGCAGAACGCAGTCCTATACCCTACCTTGCGCGACCTCACCCTCACCCGGATACATCCCGCAGTGTTCCACGCCGGACAGAAGCTCCAATTGCGAAGGCTTGCATTGAAGGACATTCCCACAGCCGCCAACTTCCGCGTCTCGCACCTCCTCTCCGTCCTCGCAGACTGCCCGCACCTCGAATCCCTCGAGCTCATCCAGGCGACACCCATCATCGATGTCCACCCAATAGAAGGCGTCCCCTCTCGTCCCTCACGGCCGCTCTACGCGCCGTTCGTATGGCGTCCCACTATACCCATCAAGAAACTGGTCTTCGACGGCGCGCAAACCACAGACTTGTGGCGCATCTTCATGCTCCTCAACATGCCCTCACTCGAGTCACTTTCGCACGTGGTGCCCGCCGCAATGTTCAAAGAGGAGCGCTGGCCGCACGCCTTCCCTGACAACTACCCGTTCGAATTTCCGGACGACCCCATCAAAGCTCCGCAAGTGCGGACGCTCAACATGGAGTACGAGATCCTCGACCCATCAAAGCCCCTCGCGCACCTAGCGCACATCACCTTCCCCAACCTCGAAGAGCTGCGCATCACGTACACCCACCGCGCCTGGGAGCACGACATAGATCCGAACGGCGAGTGGTTCGAGCGTGCCGCGTTCCCCCCTCCGCCCGAGCAGCCGCTCTTCGCCCAGGACAAGTTCGCCAGCCTCCGCCGCCTCGTAATAGCATACGTCAGCATCGACGTCCCGTGGATGTGCGCCGTCCTCCGGGACAGCACGCGCGCGCTCGAGCACCTCACGCTCGAGAATTGCGTCAACGCGGGCCCGCTCGTCTGTGCGCTCGGCTCTCCGTCCCGTCACGATGACTGCCTGCACGGGCACGCGCACCCTCTCCTCCCGACCGCTGAAGAGCAGAAGCAAGGGCGGTCTGCGGCGTGGCTCGGGCTGAAGCTGTGCAAGCTCAAGCTCGTGGACTGCAAGGACGTGCGGATCGACTGTCTCTGGAAGGTCATCACGACGCGCGCGGCCGCGGCGCTGGGCGTGCACGACATCGAGCCGCGCAAGGAGTGGAAGAAGTGGCGCCGGGAGGAGCATGAGGCCGTGCGGGGTTGGACCCCACGCAGAATCGAGACTATCTTTCTGGAGGGGTGTCCGTTGGTAACTCGGGACGGGGTGACGGTGCTTCGCTCGTTGGTGGATGCGCCGGAGTTCTGGTTCAGGGATGGTCGGAAGTACTAGTACGTGTAGGTGGTGTCAAGGTTGTGCCACAGGACTTGCACGTTGTGCGTGGCCTCATTGGAAGAGCCGGATGTAGGGTTGTGGGGACGGGACGGAATTAAGCGAGGGCGCATAGCGAGAGCCGGCGCGAAGATAAGGAGCCACCGCTAGATCGCGGTGTAGACTTCAAATGGCATGTTCATATCAAGTATGAGGCGCGAAACTGTCTATGAAGTGGCCGATAATGCATCCTCATAATTGTGTGAGGCGGACCTTGTTACACCCTAAACCCAAATTATGCCCTCTAGTTTGGGAAGTTTCTGATATGAGTGTGTCACGCCCAAAGCTTTGGCCTCGGGTAGCAGAAAAACTCCCTACAGACTAGCCGTCTTGCCATTGGTGGGATGTCAGATCAAGGTGCAAACATGTCGGAAAACCTGGTGTAAGGTGGGGTATGAGTGCACTCCGACGTCATCTAGAACTTCGAGCAGGTCTCGATGCATGAGCCGTTTGCATCCTCCTTGACCTCGTACCACCACCATCTCCAGTAGACGCTCAATACTGTACTCGCCTTCTCTACCCTCCCCCACTCCCCCACTGCTTCCCCCTCTCTCCTATGTAGAGATTTGCGGGCGCTCGGAGCGCGAGAGAGAGAGGCGAAGAGGAATGCGATAGGCGTTTGTCCGATGCAAACGCGTGCTGTACAATGTAGATACATAGCGGTTTATATATGGGGGTGCAAATGTCCTGAATATGTCCAAAAGGAGGGTGCGGGTATCCGTCGGGGGTCGGGATGATAGTGGCAGGATGAGGCAGAGCGGGGAGCACGCGCTCGCTCGTCACAAGGTAAGCGCCAAGAATAACAACATCCTACCACACACAGGTCTCCTCCACATCCTCCCTGAGCTCCGGCTCATCACACACGGGATGAGCAATCCCTCTTCCCCTATGGAAGACTGATGGGTCGCAGGCGCGAGCCTTCGCCGACCCCCTTCGGTCGACCCCCATCAGGAAAAACCTCCCGTGCTAGTTAGCAATACAATAGCGATACTCCGCCACTAATCCAACTATTCCGCCAATATTCATACGCACTGTTATGAGCGTTCTTATTTTGAGCATAATCGAGTGCCTAGAGGCCATATCCCGGCATATTAGCTTGTTCACTGATGAGATCCTGCGAAAATGCCAGCCTACCTCTGTTGCGATCGACGTTGGCCTCCCATCCTCTCAGCGCTTGAGGGGCCAATGCGGCGAGCGCCTAGCTTTGGTCTTACTAGTAAGTAGGGCCTTACGTAACACTATACGACCGGAGTGACAGTAGAGTGAAAGAAAGCAATGTTCAGGGATAGGTTGAAATGTCCAGTTCTAAATCTCCCAGGAAACATTTCGATGCAGGACATGAGACTTCTCTGCGAGCGAGACCATGTTCAATTGCAACCGTCCACGCGGCACCGTGAAGCACGTAAGTCGACCTGAACCTGCCCTGAAGTGGGCGCTAGCCGTTGCCACGGCGAGGGCATTGCACTTTTTTTTCCTGCACTCATGCACGCTCGCCCAACCTCATCCCTAGGCTCTCAGTTCTTTCTCTAACCTATGCTTTACTCGTCATCCCTAGCTATGCTGGTCTAGTCAACGTCTGAGGTCTAGAACACTGGCCATGGGGGGTTAAGATAGCAAAGTGCCGCTCTCCATTCTCCACAATGTATACATCAAGATCCGCGCCGTTATTCAGCGTGCTTCTGGGGGGTAGATGTGGGCATAGGAGGAAGCATTAAAAAAGGTATGTGCTG
>BACB01004919.1:0-14515 GCA_000338015.2 Ganoderma multipileum BCRC 37180
AAATATTTGCACTATTCCAGTACTATTCGCTGCTAATTAGTAAGGGACTTGCATCATTATACTAATCCACTAAACACGCTAATTAGCGATATATAGCGCCGAATATCATGGGAGGTTTTCCCTGATGCCATCGATCGCGCAGCTCGCGATCGCACCCAAACTGGCATCCAATTGCGTCGCATTGGTGCCCAAACATCCCCTCCTGTTAGGGTCCAGGAGTCCGGTCAAATCCGGTCTTCTGGCCCAAATTTTCAGGACCGAAGACCGGACCTGAACAGGACCGGTCCAATTCTGGCGGACCGGACTGATTTTCCGGTCCTTGCAAGACCGGACTGGACTTCGGTCCAGTCCTTGGTCCTGACTGGTCCTGACCGAATTGCGGTCTTAACCGGTCCTGACTGGTTAAGACTGGTTATGACCGGTTAAGACTACAGCTGGGTAGCCATTATCAATATTTATAGTGTAATAATAACGCTTAAAGCCGACTATAATAAGCGTTTGTAATCTGCAGTTAACAACTTGTTAACAACTATCATAAATGTTGTTGATTTGTCTCATATGGGGCCCGAAATAGGCCATCCGAGGACCGCTTTTGGCCACTTTTGGGGGGCCGGTCCGGGACCGGTCTTGACCGGTCCTTGGCGGTCCGTTTTAGGATCCAATCTGAAAAGACCAAGACCAAAACTGAAACAGGACTGATCAAGACCGACCTTGCGGTCCGGTCCTTTGCAGTCCAGTTCCGGTTAAAGACCAGTCTTCACTTTGGACTGGACTCCTGGACCCTACCTCCCATCCTCCCGCAGCCTGCGGATGACGGTGACGACCTGATCTCATACAGTACCACCGCCTCTGAGGAGGCTTGCCAAGTCACGGGGGTTTACAATTCTGGAGGAGTTGCACCCTCTGAGACCCCCACCGTGCCGGCGTCTTCCTCTGATGGAAATAACTCTTCTGCCGTCTCCCACGATGGGTCGTACTTTGTACCCCCTGTCCAATCAAACCCAATCATCCTCCAAAATGGCACTGCCATGCAGCTTCAATCCATCTCATCTGACCCTGAGGCTGCACCTCATGTTGTCCATGTCAACATTGCCGCTCACCAGCATCCCCCGTTGGATTCTGATGCTGTCGCGCCCATCTATGAAAATCCACCCACGTACTCTGAGGCAGAGATGGTGGCAGCTGTCCCCACCACTGCTCCCAGGCCCGAGGACAACCCCATGTCCTCCCCGTCTCGTATCCCTGCCACCGCTCCTGGGCCCGAGGACGACCCCATGTCCTCCTCGTCATGCCAAACCTCTCTCTCTCCCTCATATGTGCCGGAATCCGCCCACATGTCTACCCTCTTTCCTGTTTGTGACAAGGACCGTTTGTCCCCGATCGATCTCGAGGAACCACCTAGTGAGCTTACTGATGCGTTCTCCGGGAACTACTACCCGCTGGACCATCACGCTCCCCCCATCCCCCTCCCCATAACTGTGCGCGCACTTGATTATGGCCTAGACCTCATAATGTGCAACGTCGAAAATGCGCGGAAGTGGCTTCAGTCCACCAAACACATTCTCAGCCTCTGCTTATGCAATCTCCCATCCGAGGAAATCCAATCCTGGCACAACTTTGTCGCCCAACTTGATATGCTGAATCGAGTTGTCTCTGACATCAGCCCTAACAGCAGGGAACATATCTCCCTCTGTCTCGACTCAATTGAAAATGTCATCCTCGACTCGGTTGCAATAGCTCGCAAACTCCCTCATGACGTGCGCGTTGAGTTCAAATGGTCCATCGCCAGAAATCCTAACCTCACCCTCCCTGGCTTCCAGGATGAACTCGCCCAAGCACGTGCCCGTATGAAACCCTCCCTCGCCTCCCGCTTCTCCGACCCGCGGGCACCCAACCTGTCTGAAACTGTCGGCAAAACGCGCGCACACCAGAACCACACCACCAGCCTCTATTCACCACCCTCTCCCTATTCTCCCAGTCCGGTTAATGGCTCGTTTGACCGTGCCTTTGAGAAATGGGCTCAATCCTGCGCCTATCAACCTCCTAACCTGTCCTGCATTCCCTCCCCCTGTATCCTCGACACTGTCTTGACAGGGAAGGGTCTCTCTGCCACCGCCGACACCGACCGAGCACTCCTTGCGACCTACGGCAGCTATTCCAACCCGGTCCAGCAGGTTCCAGCTGCGAGAATGCCTGCCAGCTACACCCAGGCCTCCCAGGCCCCATCCAACCCCGCTGCCACCCTGGCAGTCACCATCTGCGATGATTGATCCCCTAACATCGATCAACCCAGTCCCAAGCCTGCCGCCTCTGCTGGGTCCTGGGCCGCCTCCATGGCCGTCGACGACGACGCGGCCGAGCTACATATCTCTCCCACCCCAGGGCCCGACGCGTCTCTCCCCAACACACACCGCGCCCTCCTTGACCGTATCGCCCCCACCTCTCTCGCACAATGCCTCTACAACGCTAAGCGAGCTGACGTCAACACCGCCGCTACAGCCACTGCTCCCACTCCGGACCCCATGTCGGATGTCAAACCCACCGGCAATGTGCGGCCCCCTACTCCCCCTCTCAGGAAAAACCACAACCAGAAGCGCAAGACACCTCCGATGCCTCAACCACTTGACCCTCGCATTCCCCCCCTCGTCACAGTCCCCTCCTCTTCCGATCTGTCCTCGGACTACAAAAAGTTCATTGCCACTTCAGAAATTACCAACCCCGTTGACGCCCTGGCGGCCTTCAACAAAATCACCCTCCTCCACGCCCAAGCACTGAGCCTCAATGGCAATGAGCTCGGCACATCGTCCCCCAACCCCATCTACCCAGACGCCCCCTTAGCTTGCTGGGGCGGCGAATTCCGCAACTCTTCCTCCTTCCACCCCCCAGCGGGGAAAAAACCTAAGTTCATCGCCTGCAAACTGCCCAGCACGTCAAAATGCCTATACTTCTCCTACACGGTGCCTCGCCTTGTCCCCCCTCCCCACCTCCAAACCCTGGCCCCTGTCGTACAAGACCGCATCTGGTCTGCGATCACGACGGCTGTCACCTCTGACCCCACCTCCAATGCCGCCCTCGTCAGCATCAACGTCAAGCAGGTTCACTGGAACCGTGCTGGCTCCATCCTCGATGTCCAACTCGCCGACGTCCCCACGCGGGAAACCACATTTGCCCTTCAGACAATTGTGGCCCAGACCCTCAACGTCGCCAACTTCGTGCTCAAGGTTAAATGCCACGAATATGTAACCTCGCTCGCTTTCTTCCACGTCCCATGCGTCGACTTTACCCCGGACAGCTCTGTCTAACCGGTTGATGCCCACTGGGCTCTCAACGACGCCATCTGGCAAACAGGCAACCCCGCCTGGTCCGATGCGGACCAGGACAACATCATCATGAACGTCTGGTGGGGCCAGCTTTGGCAGGGCAACACCACATCTTCCCTCTTCATCGACATCAACGACACCTCCGCTGCGATCACTGGCTCGCTTCACGGCACTTTCCTCACTTTCTCGGATGGCCCCAAGAAATGCCACAGCCTCGAGAATAAGGAACAGACCCCCCAATGCGGCACCTGCTGGCGTTACGGTCACTGGCCGTTGCAGTGCCATGTCCCCTCCCCTATCTGCCAAATTTGTGGCTCTATGCACAGAGTCCATGAACACGGCTTCTTCTGTGACAAGTTTGGTGCTGCAAGTTTCCCCACCTTCTGCGTCAACTGCTTCCTCTCCCACATGTCTGATGACAAGATGTATGCCTTCTACCTAAACCGCTCGTCGCTGGAATGGATCCATGACAAACACATGAGCATGATTGACCACCATGCCAACCCCAACTCCATCCCGGGCGTGGGTCACAACCCCACTCTCCAGCAACTCATCCCCAAGTGGAAAGCCAGTGCCTCCGCCCCTCACTCTGTGGCGCCTTAAGCACCTGAGAACACTAACGTCAACTACGTATAGCAGGAGGCTGGCAGCAGCACACACCATGGCTTCGCACGCCAGACCACGTTGACCCAACCCATCCGACAGGGCCTCGACCCTTTCTTTGACCCCGCCATGGCCCGGGCCGCAGGCCTCCTTCCCCAGGAGACCGCCACCCTGGCCACCGCTGCTCCAATGCCACGGGGACGTGATCCACGCCCCTGCCCCACCAACCCTGCTGGGCCATCGCAAGTGGGTTCATCAACGAACCCCACGGCCCCCGCACAATGAAACACTGAGGCTGGCTCCTCAACCCAACCACCACAGCGCTCAGGAAAGGGCAAAGGGAAGGTCTGTCTTGCTCCCTACTCCTCTGTTTCAACTATCCCCTCTGATGACAACGATTCCGATTCTGGCCCCACAGGATGTGGGCCACTGGTTCTCGCCGCTCTAAAGCTATCAGACTCTTTCTGCCACCCATGGGACTTGGCTGACCGTTTCTGTCAAGTACTCCCTGTACAATTCTCGTAAAATATATGTCTGAACAATTGAATCCACATATTTTTTCTTCTTCCTCTCCCATGTCTCGTCTGCCCACTCCTGAACGTCTGAGCATGCGTGAGTCACACTCCAGATCCCCCTCTCCTCAATCGCCATAGCCAGGTAGCCATTGAGATCCTTCCTCCCCCCTCCTCCACTCCTCAACAGATTGAGTCCCCCACAACCCCTCCCACCCATAGCCCCGGTGCAGTGGGAACAGGGGACCACACACTACGCGGCCCTTCATTCTAACATCCAACATGGACCCCATCTGCCAACATTGGCACCGTCTCTACGACGCATCAGTGTCGAGCACCCGGGACACTCCTCCCCACCCATCACCCCGGTTGAAGCCGAGCTTCGGGCCCGATACAGCCTCTCACAAGCACTTCCAACCCCACACACCCCCTTGCACATCCCCGCCTTCCAGCCCGATGAGCTAGAGGATGCTTATCAACCCTGGCCACAGCCAGCCTCACCAGCTGATCATTACACTTACCGACCACAACCCCTATTGGCCCGTATGTCTGACATGTATGCTGAGTTCGACCCCACTCCCACCGTGGATGACATACTCCGCCCAGCCTCACTGCAACCAATTTGGCCAACCGGACAGTCCCTGTCATACGCCTCCTCACGATCCGCAGAAACTCCCCTGCGGAACGTGTCCCTTCTGTTTGAAAACACACATGGGACACCTGTCCACGTCAACCTCCTTCCGGAAACCCATGACTTCATTGACGCATTCTACGATCAAACCCAATCGTGGCAAGGCCCTCCAGCCTCTGCCACCCTCACATATGAAAACAACTTTGGCGCCCAGATTCGGATCTTGGGCCCCAAAGAACCTTCTCTCACACCCACCCCCAATCCCTCCCCTTCTCCTAATCACCCAAGCCCCGGACCGCAAAAGCGAGACCACAGCGACCGAGGATCCTCCTCCATGATGCTCAGAATCATCTTCCAGAATGTCCATCACATCTCCCACCAAACAAACATGCTTCTGGAACTATATCAAAGTTCCCATGATGTCATTGTTGTTACAGAACCATGGTACAGACGTCTTCAGTGCGTCGGCCCTGACAATCATTGAGCACAAGTCCCTCCCACTGCACGAGTCGCCTCCCCAGACGGAGACACTGAGGCACCTCCCAACCGGTCGGGCAACTTCCTTTTTGGCACACAATTGCACCCCAGCTAGAAACTCCTGGAACCCACCCAGCGTGCTTTCAATGGCTCCTACAACCGAGTCGTCGTATATGTCAACCAAAATCTCTCCCGTGCAAAAGCAACGCTCCACGCCACCTTATCTACCCACGATGTCGCGCTCCTCTCGCTACAACTCTCACCAAGCATCCTCATTAACATTCTTGGCATCTACAATGACAAGAATGGAACCGCCCTTACTCACATGTCTGACCATATCAACCTCTTCCCCCACATACATGTATGTGGGGGTGACTATAACCTCCACTCCCACGAATGGGATTTTGCCTTCACTGAAAGCTCGCTTCTCAAACGCGCTGAAGCCCAAACGCTCCATAGCACCCTTGACCTCTGCCTTATCTCTCCTCCTGACGTCCCCACCCATATACCTGATAATGTCAACCTTCGTGGGTCCATTATCGATTTGGTCTGGACGCAATTTGATCTCCCCACCAAAATTTCGGTCAATGCCGCAGGATGCGGCTTCTCTGATCACACCATCCTTGACGTCTCCATTGAGACCTCTCATTGGACCTTTCTCACCGAACCCTCTATCTCCAAAGGAAGCAATGAAGAGCAGGACTTCCTTCTCATACTTGCCTCCTCTCTCCCGGACCTTCTCCCCTCCCCTGAATATCCGCCTAGTGACATTCACGGAATCTACCCCATTCCCACCACAGCGGCTGAAACAAATAACACTGTCTCCCGCCTCTATAATGCATACACTGCCACCTGGTCTGCACATGCCACAGCCAAGAAGATGTCCTCTAAATCACACAGCTGGATGACCAAAGAGGCCCGCACCGCGCTCAAGGAACTCCGATGTGTCACATGCGCATACACACCCGCCTATCAGCGCCACCACCCAGCACGCCGATATCTACCCTGCCAAATCCGGTTTTTGCCGGAATTCATGGCCAACGATGCAATCTCCATCTTCCTCCACAATGACGCCCAGGAAGTAATTCATGAACAATGCAGCCGTACGCGCAGCATTCTTCACATGGCATGCAATAAACACTTCGAAGAAAAGATCTTCGAAATTTCCCACACCAATAAACGCCCCTGGGACCTGGCCTCTTGGACCGGACCCCGCCGCTCTGTGGCACCCCCCTCCCTCGTCCACGATGGCGTCACGCTGGACTCTCCGGAGTTACTGTGGCCCCGCATGAACAACACGTTCCACTCTGCGGCCAATCGCCCGGTCGATGACTCCATCGTTACAGCCGTCGATCAGTTACCCAAATAAACATGGCCCCCTTTCAGCACCATGGAACTATGCCAAGCGCTTGAACCCACCAATGCTACCTCAGCACTAGGCTGGGACCATGTCCACTGGTGCCATCTCAAATTCCTCATCGATTCAAAGAAAAACCCGCATCACGCGGATAAAATCCTCCAAGGCTTCCACGCGCTCTTCAATGCACTTCTTACCTCCGCTACATGGCCGGATGAATTCCGCTGCGCTGTTACTGTCGTCATCCCCAAGCCGAGTAAGCCTGATTACTCCAAGCTCAAAGCATACCGCCCGATCGTCCTCCTCAGCTGCACAGCCAAATGGCTTGAAAAGGTCATTAACAACCGACTGCAGTTCGATTTACATAAACATGGCATTCTTCATCCATGCCAGTTTGGCAGCACATGGCAAAAGTCCACGGTTGATGCCATCAACTTCCTCCAAACACACATCCGTGGCGGCTGGAAACAGAACCTTGTCACAAGCATGCTTGGCTTTGACATCGCTCAATTCTTCCCGTCTGTCAACCACAACCTCCTCGTCCAATTGATGCGATGCTATGGCTTCCATCAAACCTTTTGCAACTTTCTCGTATCATATTTTCTCCCTTGAACATCGTCATTTCTCTTTAACGGTGACTGTTTCCCCCAATTTGACTGCTCCCGGGTAGGGGTCGGCCAGGGATCTTCCCTTTCCCTAACCTTTTCGGCGGTGTACCTCTCTCCCGCCGTTCACCTCATGCACGGCACCTTTACTGTACAATCTCAATACGCCCTCCAGTTTTACATCGATGACAGAAACCTCATCGCCACTTCTGACTCCACGGACACTAATAATTCCATCCTCGGCATCGTTTTCCAACAGCTTGAGCGCCACCTCCAGCGTCTAGGCCTCGTCATCGAAAATGAGAAAAATGAACTTATTCATTTCCCCCCTCCAGGCCAAACCGCAGACCCCCATGAATGGTTCCTACCCCTTCCCCTCCACATTCGGCAGGACCTCACCATCCAACCGTCCAATCTTGTCAAGCATCTTGGCTTTTACCTCGACCCGAAACTTTCGTTCTAGAAACACGTTCGCATCTATGCCCAGAAGGCTAATGTTACCACCATGGCCTATCGCATGCTTGGAACATCCATCCGAGGCATGCTCTCCACCCACCGCCAACTCCTCTACAAGTCGTGCGTTCTCCCTATCATAACCTATGGCTCCCCTGTCTGGTTCCATCCAGTCAAGGGTAAGGCGCTCTGCGCCCCACTCCAAAAAGTACAGAACGTTGCACTCCACTGGATTACAGGCATGTTCTGCACAACTCCCACCGCACTCCTTCCTGTTCTGGCAGGAGTTGAGCCAATCACCCTCTATCTCAACAAACTCCGCCAACACTACCTACATCGCATCCACACTCTGATGGACTCACACCCCATCAAAGCCCTCTTCCTACACATGTATAAGCGCTCCATTAACGTGCCATTTATTCGCTTTTTCCCCCTCCCTGCTAAGCCAGGCAGCGGCATCTTTCAATCAGGCATCTTCTCACAAGATGATGCTCCCCATCACGTCAATACCGGTCCTATGGAACCGGTCCACCACATGGACGTTCCCATGTGCATGTACGCATATCAACCCTTCGATCCGGAATGCTGCCCTGGCGACCGAGTCATCGATCTATTTTCGGACTGCATCACACTCCACCTCTCCCATCCAAAGAAGGATGACGAGGACCTCCTCCAGGAATGGATCACCTCCTCCCTCCTCCCATGTATAAGGGAGGCTGAGGCAGACTTTCACACTCTCCATGCCTACACAGACGGCTCCACCACCTCCAAGGGAGGAAAGTCTAGTACAGGCTTTATTCTTCATCATGGACCGAACCAATTAAGCACTGATGCTAAATGGTGCGGACGCTCCTTCTCCTACGATGCTGAGCACCTTGGCTTCCTATGGGTGCTCCTGGCAGCAACTGATGCCCACCCCGATTGGGACATCAATCACATCCACATCTTCACGGACTCGGAATCGCTTGGGAAAGCATTCCTCGATGTCCGTGATGGTCATGAAACATCCCTCAAAATCTGTAACACACTACGAACATGGTTCCTCCACTCCCCACATCACAGGCTCATGGTCTCATGGATGCCGAGCCATGTGGGCATCCCTGGCAATGAAGCCATTGACAAACTTGTCGGTGACGTCAAAGCGCCCCAATATACCGACCTGACAGAACCCATCCCCACCACCCACTCATGGCTCCGTGCCAAAATCACGCGCGATCTCCACACTGCTGATCTTTGCTCTTGCATTGACTCACATGATCCCACCAAACGCTCTGCCAAAATGGGCAAGAGTCTCCCCAAACCAGGGGGCGAACCATCTCCCGGGATCATTCGCCACCTCCAAACAGTCACTCCGAACTCTAAACATTGCCTCATTGTTCGGTTCAAAGATCACAGTGCAACCTTATTCAGCTGCCTCTGTCGCCTGCTTTCAGGTCACGCACCCATGGGAAAATACCGCCAACACCTCCATGCCGCACTGGAGGAACCCTGCTTCTGCCCCTGCAGTTTCGATTGGGACAGCCCCAATCACTGTGGCTCCAGCATCCACTCCATTGAGCATATCCTCTATGAATGCCCAGCGTACACCCGCCGCCCACGTCCAGGCCTCATTGTCGATGGAGTTCCAACTCCACCCGACTACCTCCGGGAACTTGATCCATTCCCCTGGATCCTACGCTTCCTCCGGGACAACCCCTCCACACTTACGTTTGCGGACGTCCCCGAAGGAAATTCCCTTTTCTCCCTTTTGGAGTTTGTCAACACCAAGGCCCCTCATCTGGCCTGGTTCGAGTTCCGCAATGACCCTGATGGGTTCTGCTCGGTCCTCCCTGACGACCATCCACTTAACAACCACTACCTCTCCAATAGGGGATCTTTCATTCAGAAGTTTCTACACGACTTCCGGGAAGTGCGCCTTTGGGCCACCACTTCTCTCAACCTTCACGTTCTCTGCCGAAACCTCGCAAACCGCATGAGATCATATGTCTCCCACCTTGTATCACGCGGTCATTTTATGACCACACGCGACAAGCCAAACCCGGACCAGTTGGACTCCGTTGAATCCGCCTGCTCCTTCGATTTCATCCACGGCGTGGACCACTAGCTGATCACATGGTCCACGTCACCCTTTCCATTACTGGCTATGCCATGGACCCACCTGGACTTCGTCCAGCATCAAACAAACGTGGGATAACACGCGCGCTGTACTAACTTACATAAGCTCTCCATGTAGTAGTATACTGCCAAGGCGCTAGAATAAAAAAAAAAAAAAAAAAGACGCACGAGCCGTTCAAGTTGCCGGCAGCTAACTGATAAGCCTGCGGAGCCGATATTTACAGTTCATCACGAGCCTCATAGAACGTTGCACTGCCGGTAGTTCGAGAAAGCGCGATTATCCAGACCAAATCCGTGCTCGGTCCTCGTATTCCCATAGCATCCGAGTCTAACCCATATACCTGCCTGGATGACACAGTGCGACGGCTCTGCTGGAAGAGAAATGACCTGAGTCATCGCGATAGGGAACTCGGAGGGTGCACAGATGGTCGACACTGACCAATTCGCTGCAGCACGACACTGCGAGCGCGGAGTCGAGGCAATTCGCATATTGCTAGAAGCATTCCATAATGCCCAGGAGCCCGCAAACATGCGGCATAGGTCCACCAGGTGGGAAGTGCATTCCATTGACTCCTGGACAGCAGCGCGCTGGGCTGGGCACCGGTATTTTGGCGTCGGCGGCACAGGCTGATTATGCACGATAGTCCCATAGGCGTTTTTGGTATATTTCGGTCTGAAACGGCGTGAGTGTGCTGAACAAGGACATCCATGAGCGCAGGGACACGCAGCTTAGTGAATGGTAGAGAGCAATGCGAAAGAAAGAACAGACCGTGTTGGATGATTCAGGCAACTTCCCTACAGCGTACAAATATTTGGTTACCGCCATCGACAAGCAGAGGCTTGCGCAAATTGAACGTCCCACCTGCTCTGGAAGTTTTTCCTCTTGTTTCTCCCACTAACATTTGGGTGAACTGATTCCTGGGTGAGCTCGCTATCTCGAAAGAAGACTGCAACTGAGCATTACCCTGCCGCGCTTCTCCTAGGCGACATGGTCCAACTTCGCCCCCGGTTTGGTGTGCGCGTTGCGGATGCAAGGCTTTCTCACCGTAGTCATTCTACGTGTCATCCACCAGCGCGATGAGGAAGCTGCCGATGGAATTTCAATGATGGGAAGAATAGAGCCCAGGTGAGGAACTGGTGTGTTTGTGGGCTGCAGTGTGGTTCAATGCCGCGTGTAGCACTCCTCGAGGGCGTTACGAGCTGTCCCTGTCATGGACGTGTGCATCTGGATACTTCTCTTGTCACACGAGGCCGTCGCGAGGAAGGAATACCGATTTAGACTATTCCTTGCTTGTGTCTTGTATCCGTTTTCCGTTCGACGACTCCGCAACGCCTCTGATTCTATCCCCAGACTCGAGCTCTCCCGCGAGATGGCAAGTGGACGATTTGTGAGTGTCTTTCCATCTCATTTGGTGTTGATGTTGACTGCATATATGGTCATTTCCAGTGTGATCCTGCGACGGGTACCGCAGGTGGCAAGTTATCCAAGGTGCTACCAGCTCATCGACAACAGCCCCTTCAAGTTCCCCCAGTAACGTTGACGTCTTCCGGCCCCCCCATGCTTAAGTACGATTATTCTCAACCGCCGCAAACATTGCTCTCATGTTCCTGTATCTGACAACCCAGAAGTAAAGCCGCGGAGATGATGAGTCGCATCAATGCTACAGACTCTAGCGGCCCAACGTGTTCGGGACGCCCCAACAATCTGGCCAAGAGAGCTAGTTAGTATACCTTTCCATGTTACTTATCCGTTGTATAATAACACCGGGGATTGACAGAAAATGTGTGCCGCAAAATCCGCACAGACGCTTCTAACTTGAGTGACATTACATCCACTCTGCTTTCTGCCCTACCGGATGTGGCGGAAACGGCACCTATAAAGAAGATGATAGACAAGCTCGTGGATGGCATCCCAGCACTGTTGGGGCTCCTGGATGAGGTCGCGCAAATCTATCCATTCACTAAGGGTTGGTAATTGTCTGCGCTCGCCTCCTGTGGTGATCACACTAACTTCAAACACCTGATAGTCGCGGTTGGTGCATTCCGCGTCGCGATCGACCTCCACCTTAGGCGCAAAGAGAATGACAAGAGGGTCTCGCTTGAGTCGCTTCTGCTTGCCGCAATGAGGGACATGATGGTTGTGCTCATCCAGTATGTTGGCATTATACCCATTGGATCGACGTACTAACGTTGCGCTTTCCTTGGTCAGGCTGAAGAGCATCAGCGAACACAAGTGTGCAAAGGAGGGCAACATTACCATCACAGAACGCATGCAACACCTCATCCAGCAAACCGCCGAGGACATCAAAAATTGTGCAAACTCCTGCAATACGTACACGAAGACGTTCTTCGTGTCAAAGGTGTTACTCAGTGGGTCTTGGGCCGACAAGTTCAAGAAGTACATGGAATGTTTCATCGCCCGCCGTGGTGACTTCGTACTCGCGCTGTCGATTCACACCGGCCAGGCTGTGAACGCCGCAAATGGCAAGCTCGATGCCGCACAGGATAAGCTTGAGACCACATGTAACGATGTCGCAATCGTCAACGCAAAGTACGTCCAGCTTTTCTTAAGGCTGTGCTCAATTTCGCCGGAGGGCTTACCATTTGCTGGTCAGGCTCGACCGCATCCTCTCATACCTTGAAGTCTGTATGTCCTCGGATGAACGCGAACTCACTCAAGTCATCGATGGTTGTGGTGGGCCTCATGAAGTCATGCAGGACAAGGCCATTCTCCAACAACTGTTCGACAGTCGTGCAAATTACGCCGATATCTCTCATCCAGGATGCGGCTTCGCGGATCTTGAGAAGGAACTACGAGAGGGTGTACAAACGACTATCGTTGAGAACATGGCGCAATTCCAAGACAGGTTCGAGAGTCTGGTGCAGCAGCTCTTGGAGGAGCTGCAGGACGCGATGCGTCGTGAAGGCAATCGCGTCATTGCTGAGGTCACCAGTGGTCCGCACGACAAGATCCTCGATCCCGTAAGCCGCTGTAGCCACAAAGTAATCTTGCGTAACCCTGACTCCAGTTTTCAGGATATCCATGAGATCTGGAAGCAAATGGTACGTTACTGTGGTGATCGCATCAACGACACGTCCGTTGATAGAATGAACCAGCATTGGCATGGGAGCGTCAGAGGGCGGGAGTTCGTCATCGCGCTTCGGGACCACTTTCGCGAGAAGTTCCATGGGCCGAAAGGGTCTAGGAGCGACGTAACACCGGCACCGACTCCGGACCTGTGGCTGAGCGACCAGGACGCATGGGCATTGAAGTACTTGGACGGCAACAGAGTCCAGGCTATCATCGAGGCCTTCGATGAGGCGGCCGCGCCGTTTAGCTGCATCTCCGTGGCGGAGGTCAATGTCTTCACTACTAGTCCTCGTCCATACAACAGGTAAGCACGCGTTATTGTTCGAGGCGATCGGTGTATCTTACAACTACCGTGGTGTCATTCATCTCGTGGCTAGCCTCTTGCACTGGCTTGCGTATTGGGCTGTTGGTAAGTAGCTATGAAATAACCAGTCGAGCTGTTCAGGCAGTCAGACCGGATTGGCTAAAGCTTACGTTTCAGGTCGCCAAATCGTCATGAGCCTTTACGTAGAGAAAATCGACATTCTCCTTGCCAAGATGTTTGCTCTCAAGCATGCCTTGCTACCAGCAAACCGGAACGGGGTGGACGAGTACCTGCACCATGTGTGGACGCGGAGCACCACGCTTACCGCTGCGTTCCGATGGCCGGTCGATATCGACGAGGGACTTCTTGACCGCTTCAAGGACTATATGCAGGCCGATCAAAAGCGCTTGATAGAGAACCTAGAGACCGCCAAGTACAGCATCGGTAGTGAAGATACGCTTAGCCGTATTTGCGGTCCTGGTCCAATCGAGAAGGTATTTACCTTCAATTACTGAAGGGGTTCTTCTAACCATTTCTTCCTTAGCATGTTTTCCCTCTACTATACCTTCTCTTGAGGCGCGACTTCGAGATCATGCGGTTGGCCTGCGAAGAATGCTTGCATGTGCATGAACTGCGGGATTCGATGCGCACTGTCTTGTCGGTCTTCGCCGCGGTAGATAGGCGGTATGAAGCTTTGGCAGGTGAGGATGACACTTAGAGGATCACTGTTTGTGGCATTGAGCTCATGATATTATGCAGATTCTTTCAAGCAACAAGGGTTGGAACCTTTCAACCAATTCAGGGGCTTCGCGTTCGAGATGGCAAGTCGATAGATAACCAGGAAATGATATTAATTTACTCACCGGGCGTGCGACAGTTCAAGTACATGGATGACCAAGACGCGCTTTTGAAGCTCGATTTCCAGGACATCTCCTTTGACGAAACCCTCGAGGCTCAGGACATCGAGCCTACAAGTGTCGTCAAATATCCTCTCCAAATGAGGGAGGAACTGTTCAGGGCTCGCCCTATCGGGGAAACTGAAACAGA